>JAKTUB010000020.1:0-18892 GCA_030556465.1 Metschnikowia picachoensis
AAAAATAAAAATAAAAAGAAAAAGAAAAATAAAACAATCATTTACCCTCGAAATCGTGTGCTGTTACCCTGCTTCTAGGTATATCATGACTGGGGGAAACCAGAGACAATATCCTGGCTGATCTCGCAAAGAATACATTCTTGATGTATACATCATTATTCCGGGCAAATTTTCAGAGAATCAAGCCAGGTTTGTTTTATTTGCAGCCAATATCTATATGAACAGGTTCACTGTGCTCTGTGATTCATCACCATTAAAATGATCATTCTCCAACTCACACTCCGGTACAAAGTATCTATTCAAAGACGCAGTTCCAGAAGGGTATTGATAATCCTGATCAATCCAGACTAAAGTACCATCATCTACAGTCCAAACTCTTATTTGAGCCATCTGATCTGAGCGTAGCCTCGAAATCCGTGCCTCCAACCTATGAGATTCTCAGCACCACCAAATTTTAGGCATCTAATACTTGTACATACATCTCTAAAGAGTATCGTCATAGGACCAGTAGGCGCATTCAAAGGACGCATAGCAGCGGAACTCATTGCTTAAACCGTTCTTGTGCTGTGGAAGAAATGACGTGAGCTGTGTTTCTGGGTACGTCTTCTTCATGATGTCTCTCATACGCTCGCCCGTAGAGGATATAAGCTTATAGCGTTTATCGCCCGATTGGGTCAACTCGCCCTGGTCTTTGACCAAGAGATTACGGGCCGCCTGTGCAGATTTGGTCTGGCACTCCTCCTCCAAAAAAGGTGGGTCTATCAACAATCTATGGCATTTGTTGCGGAGCAAATCAGGAATCTCATCGGGCCGATTATAATCGTACACAAAGAAGTGGGATTTTCCCGCCATGACGCCAAACCGCGCGTCATACTCCAACAAGTAGATGTGTTTTGTAGGGATGTCTTCTTCGGGTATTCTAGTGATGGCAGCGTACACGGACGGCGCACTGGCAATACAGATGACTGTATCGGCGTCTGCACCAGCCAAAAGCGCCCTTGCAAGCGTGTCTGCGGTATCGTCTGCATACCAGAACTGCAGAAGCTGCCAGTCCTCTTTGAACGTATCGATCGAAAACTTTTGCCGCTCAAATTGCTCCTCCAGCTTCTGGAATAACTGCTCAAACTGCTTCTTACGCTGCGTCTCCTCACTTTTGAACTGCTGGAGCGCCGCCAAAGTGTCTGCTGAGAGCGTGAGCGGCTCGTCGTCGGAGTCCATCTTTGTAGATTGTGGTTTTAGTTTAAAAAATCGGTTTTCTGGCCTTTGGCGGCGCTCATATTTGGATTTCGTGAAATTTGGGTCGTGCGCGCACCACATCTCTATGCCCCAATGAGGTCTGTCAATGCACCTTGATATCATAATACAGCGTGACACGGATAGCCAAACGGCGCGAAAAACTTGTTTTAAGACGCGATTTTTCAGACATATCACTAATTTCAGCACCAAGTTGACCATTAATTCACTCAAATCCATCAATTTATGCTGTTCTTGTGCACTTTAGGCCAACTTGTTGGTCATGTGCAGGCCAAACTCGCCGTGCTGGATCGAATCCCGCTTGAAAAGCTCTGGGAGTTTGTTGCCACATACTGTGAAGACACTGAGCTTGACGGGTTTCAGAAAAACGTCGTTTGGCGCGCTTTGATGGCATCGCCTGGTGATTCTTTTCTTGAAATTGCCGCGCGCGACGAGCCCCTTGAAGCCGGGCCCGATTTGACGCTAGGCGCCGTGCTTTTGCGTGGGCTGGAGCAAGAAGTCATTATTGGCGCGCTGGAGCAGTGTCGGTTTCGTTATTTGACCAATACGGCCGACTACGAGATGCTCAAGGTCAGTCTTGGGGAGCTTCCGTTCCAGCTACTAATAGTCGTCGCCAGGCATGGCCTGGCCGGCATTTTAAATGCGGATTTGGCCCGCGAGCTGGGCCAGGATATCCGCCTGTTGCGTCTCCGCTTGCAGAAGTTGACTGCGACCGGGCTCATCGTGTGCCGCAACGTATATATCAACAAAAAACACACAACGCTTTCCGTGCACGCGAAATTTGCCACAGAAAGCGTACTGGGCGATAAGGATGATGTCGATGAGAGTATCGAGGCGACACGTGACGTGAAAAAGCTCAAGCGGCTCGTGGTAGCTGCGTTGAAAACGGCTCCGAACGGGCTCCGTGGCTTCTCCGACTTGAAAAAAGAGTTTGGCCTCGACCGCCTGCACCTGGCGCTGAAGTTCTTCCGCAGCGTATGTCTCAAGATGCACCGCCTGGGATTTATTGAGAAATTGCAGGTGGAGCTTCCGAAGACCAAACAGAGGGTTTATGCAATGCAGTTTGTCAAAGATTTGCCGAAGGATTTGGACGATTCCATCGACACAGAAACTGGCTCGATCGACGGAGCCGACTCGATTGATGCAAAGGAGGCATTTGGAGACTCTGACGACGAGTACGACGCATTGGCGCCGGGTTTGCCTCTGTTCAACATGGTCTTTCCCCCTTTTCATCAGATTTTCCATCACGTGTACTCTAGCGAGGCGCGTGGCTTAACGCTGGGCGAGATCTGCAAAAATCTTCTTGGCGTGGGCGACTATCGCCCGTTCAATCGCTTGTTTGAGCTGCTTCCAAGCTACCTCAGCAATTCCAAGAATTTGAAACCGACGAAAAAACTCAATGAGCCGTACCCAGAAACATCCTTGACAAAACTATACGAGAACGAGGGCAAACTCAAATTCTACAAATACTTTGCCACACCGTTCTGTACCGAGGAGAAACCGACCCCAAAAGCATTCAATTTCGTGCCTCGCCCGCTGAATATTTCTTTGAGCGGGCTCCAGAAGAAGCTCCACATAGCAAACGGAAAAATCTCGAACGCTGTTTTACAACAGAAGCGCAAACGCTTGATGCTTCTCGATGGGGCGGAGCTGCCGGTTCCAACGAAAAAGCCCAAACGTATACTGAAATCGGCCACGCCCGTCAAAAATGACTTTGTCGACGACGAGATCTTGTTTGAGAGCTCTCAAAAAGACCACAAGCAGGAAGATTTAAGTGCGATTGATGTGGCGTTAGCTGCTCAGGACAACCTACCACGCCGGCGCCATGCTGCACCAAAACTGTTTGTTCAGGAAGATCCTTTGGGCGGCGAAGATTCGGGCGACGATTACACACCAAAGCCCGAAGAGGAGGCCGAAGTGTCTGAGGACGAGAAAATTGATGATGCAGCTGTTTCCGAGGCAGAAAACCCGGTTGCAGAAGTTACTGATGTTGACATCGAGGTCGATTCTGCCGCAGGGCCGACCCTTTCCGCCAAAGACCTCCCCACTTTCGTGCCTGCGCCAAAACAGGAGAAGCGCATGAGATCATCCAATCCGGCAGTCAAAGCAGAATGTTCTACCCGAGCCATCAACAGAAGACAACATCTTTTGGACATTATACGCGAGGAAGGCGGGGCCACATTCAAAAACGCGTTGCTCTGTCGCAAATTGGACCAAAGGCTTGGCTTATCGACAGCCACAGACAAGAAAACTCTTTCACGTGACATTGTCTATCTTACACGAACGGGCGTTTTGGAGACCCAAAAAGTCATGGTCGAACTTGAGGGCCGCCATGAGGACAAAAGGATTTTGGTGTTGAAAGACCCTGAACAGAGGCCATCTGCTGCCGGAATCGAGCGTTTGAAGGCTGATTACGCTGAGCGCATGAGCAGGAAAAACTTGAAGATGTTTGAGAAACGGTTAATTCAATCGAACTTGAAACTTTATGTAGAGAAGCCTATCGAAAAGGTAGTTTCGAAAAACACACAGCGCCGTCGGGGCCGCAGTCGACTCGCCACATTGGATGTCGATGCAGGTGCTGAAGGTGCCAATACGAGAAAATCCAGAAAGGCAAAGGATGCGGAAATGGGGATTTTGGACAAACTTAAACGTTCGAAGCGGCCGCTGAAAGCTCAACCGGTGTCCGTGCCATCAATCGGTCCAAAACGGCCCAGACGCAATATCAGGCTCGACAAATCGGACTCCACGTTGCTTTACCGCAGTGTGGTTATCTCAAAAGCATTTCTGAAAGACGCGATTGACTTCAACCGTATCGCAGACATAATTGGGTATATCGACGAAACCATATTGCGCCAGAAATGGGGCACATTGAGACGTCTGTTTGGAGGCGCCGGCGCAGTTGCCAAAGGCGTAGAAACATTTCAAAATATGGTGATGCGAGGTATCGAGGAAGGCTATGTGACCGAGGAAGACCTTCTCGAAGGTGACTTGCAATTTTTCCTTGAGTTTTGGCACAAATTCGATTCTAATTCAGAATTTTCTGTCTCTGACGGAATGCCATTGTATGCTACCTACAACGAGAATGCCGCGCAACATGCTTTCGAAGAGGGCGTGGTTGGCCTGGGTATTAATCTCACAGAAGTCATTGAAGACGAATCTATGCGTCAAAAGGAGTTCCATCTCAGTCAGCATATGTTCACTTGTGTGCCGCCGTCTACCATATCTTCAAATAGCGACGATGAGATAAGATCGGTTTTGAAGTCGATTTTTGCCGGCGAAGAAGGCAATTTCGACCCTCAAATGGTGAAAATAGTGCTTGAGAAATATGGTGATAAGCCAGTAAGCGTGGCCACAACTGCGCTCTTGCATGCGCGTGAAATCGAGTACCTCGCTTTTGAAGATAACACAAAGTTCGTACTAGGCGAGCGGTTCAAAGCCGCTTTGACGCAGCGTGCCTTGAGTGCAAAATGGTTTCAGCACGCGGCATGTTTCAAAGAATTGTTATGCGATATTACTGCCGCCAGAAAGGGCCTTCTTCTCCTGCAGGGCATCCAGGCTGGTGAGGTCGCTTGTTTACTTGAAATGATTTCGGAAGACATGGTGGACCTCACTCGTATTGATCGTCCGATGAAATTTGAGAATTACGAGTCTCGTTTGGTGGACAGAGAACAGATTGGGTGTGATATCGTGGTGCAGGTGAACGTGGAGAAGGCTAGATCAGTGCAGCCTACTCGAGTTGATGTCCCCGTGAAAAGCCCTTGCCAGCCGCTTTGGGCCGATTTGAATGCAAGCGTAAACAAGGATCTATGGGTAAAAATCGTGATTGCATTGTTGGCGCATATAATTTTCCGCCCCGGCATCACCGATTATGCCGTTTTTGAAAAGATGCAGGCAGTGCTAAATCATGCCGACTACAGTGAAGCCATGCAATGGCTTCTTGATACTGGCTGTATCAAAAGAATTGACACCGGTGGGTACTTGGCCACAAACTGCTGGCAATACATTCTCGGCGTCTAAGTTAATGTTACCTTGGAGTTGATCCAGAAGCAAGATTGAAGCCAGGAGCGCGCATAGTTATATGCAGGCCCACGACGCAATGCTCATCTCCATTTTTTTCCACCCCTGATCTCTATCTCTAGTTCAACAAAAAAAATGGGATTGGCAGGTGTTAAGGTGAAGCAGCGGTTTGGGCTAGATCCTCGCAACACCTCATGGTCGAACAACACAGAGAGATTTGGTCACCAATACCTTGAAAAGTTGGGCTGGAACCCGGGGAAAGGGTTAGGATTAGTCGAACATGCCACAACTTCTCATGTAAAAGTCAGCATCAAAACAGATAATGCAGGGCTAGGTTCGAAATTGGCAAAAAAGACCAAAAAGGACGAGTTTGACAGTGGCGAGTGTGCGGGCCTTGATGTTTTTCAACGAATTTTGGGCAGACTCAATGGTAAAGAAGAACAGGTCAATAGTGAATTGGACAGGAAACGCATTGACAACATCGTCAACGGGAAATGGGGCATGCATTTTGTGAAGGGCGAAACCTTATGCAGCACATGGGATTCCGATAGCAAGAAGCTTATGCTGGCGGCGAAAAAGAGACAGTTGGAAGATGATCTGGAGGACAAAAATGTGAAGAAGAGAAAAAGTGAGAAGAAAGACAAGAAGGAAAAGAAGGAAAAGAAGGAAAAGAAAGACAAGAAGGATAAAAAGGAAAAGAAGGAGAAGAAGGAGAAGAAGGAGAAGAAAGACAAGAAAGACAAGAAGGAGAAGTCAGAGACTGAACACAAAGAAAAGAAGAAAAATAAGAAAGACAGAAAAGTCAAAAAAATAGAAAAGCTGGCGCTGCTGAGCGGTGAGTTGGGTGCCGAGGTGACCAGAGAAAGCATGCTACAACCGAGAGAGGTTAAAGACCATATTGCCACGCGATTGTCTGCCAGGGCTAAATGGATTCGTCAGAAGCGTGCCTCGGTGATGGACGCGCAAGCGCTCAACGAGATTTTCATGATCACCAAATAACTCTTGATGCTTTTTGGTGCCACTATCTGTCGATATAAACTTCATCATCATGATCTAATCGATGTCACTTGATAGTGATTTGCGAGTGCACTGAGCTTGCAGCATGCTTGAAGTATAGCCTTTCTTTTTCTCCATCGTTGGTCATCTTTGCGTTTTGGGCTATTGAGTATCATGTGTAAAAACATTTATTTACAGACGTGGTCAATTCACTATCAGATGATTGGTCTTCAAGGCGACTTGTGCTTGTGCTAACGTGTTGTGTCAAGCTGAATATGGGCCGAGCGCTGGTGATAGATACTCCTCCGGGGCAATTATTCCAAATCTTTTCTTGTCAGATTAGCAAGTAACTCTTGCAACAAAAGGGTTCATCACGCGAGCCCATCCCGTGATTTATACAGTATTCGAAAGTGCTCTTTGAAGAAGATTAGATTTTTCGCTCAAATACAAAAAGTATTGTTATTTAATGGCCGAACTAACTCAAGTGAGTGATGTTCCATGTGGAAAAAGCCTCTCCCTTGTGTGCATTTTTCTTGTCAATCTTGAGCCTACCGTATTTTCATTCTTTTGCCCTCTGTTTTCACAGTGATTTGTACGATCAAGAATGTGAAATGCCGCATACCATGCTCTTCATCAAAGTGTACATCCATGAAAGAGCGTCGCCGCTTTTTTTGTGGAGTTTTATGCCTTTTTATGCGAGAGTTGAAACAGCAGGTAGGGGATGTACAGCCATTAGGGCGATGACCTAATTATTATTTCTCATACGCAGCCAAGCCAAAATATCAACGCAAGGCAAGGCAGCGAAGCTGACTGGGGTTTCATATATATTCAGGTTTGGTTTTGTGGAGAGTTAAGTAAGCAATTCTGGCCCCCAGTCCTTAATTAGATGTATTAAGCAAGAAAAAACGAAGAGGAAAATAGATGTAAAAATTCGAGGTCATAACTAAGTACTATATCACGATCTAAAGACTCAGAGGAAGCTAACTTAGAAAGTGTGAATAAAGCCCCAGGACCTAAAAGATTGTGTTTATTTCTATGTAAGTATAATAATTCACCACCAAACTGTCTCATCTGGGTCTTCGTATGGACCATCGTCGTCGTATATATAAGTTAAATTATTGAATTATTTCTTTTTAACATATGGTTTTCGATTCCGTTCTTGTATAAATCATGTAAACTGTCAGGTTCGATGTATTAGTGTTCACCGGGAATGCATGAATGTTATGTGTATTATAGCTGACTAAAGAGCCCTTTCACTGCAGGGGAAAGGGCGACTATTTATATGGTTGTATAGAGGAGAGTATGTCAGAGACTCTACTGGTTGAGCCAGCAACACTCGATACGTAAATCACCAGGAAGACCGATTATAGTGCGAAGCACTATATAGGGACCCTGACATAAACCCAGAAAATAGATATAACAATAATATGCAGCTTTCAAAGAAGAAAAGACATTTGTTCTCTGCTTTGGTTTAAAATTAAAGAAATCATCAATCTTTGAGAAAGAGATCCAATCGGCTTTAGTTAAGGGTTCTATAGTTTCATAGCGTAAATCTATCACAGTAGAAGTATGAGGAGAAACCCAAGGACGGTTGCATCTAACAGAAATTGTATAGCTTTGACCAGACTCTTTTTGAACAATCTGGCCATATTCCAGCACTTTCAAATGCAGATATCAATACATCTGATTTAAAAGCTTTGAATCGATCATTTGGGTACGCAGCAAGGAAATCAAATTTTTTAATATGATTCACCTGAGCGCGCATCAACCTTTCTATCATTTTATGATACGAGCCCTTTAAAACCGTAGAAGCAAACGAGATCAAGTAGTTGAAAAATGCGTGGGCATGCAGATTGTGATGAGGTTGTTTTCCTTGCGGATTTTCTCTAATTTGGGCGTCAAATGGCTTCCATGCCCGTCGAGGATCAAAAGTCGATAAACTCCACTTGTCTTTCGCTCGAACGATCCTTTATATTGCCACAGGAATTCCATAATGATAAATCTTCAATTAATATAGAAACAATGGCAACAGAATAAAGAATATCTCCGCCTATTTCTATTAACTTATAACATGTTTCAACGGAGGGTAATTGGGGATACCAAATGCAAAAGGGGTTGTACTTTAAACATCCTTCGATGTCAAGAATATTATTCATAATTAATTTGCAGTAGGCAGCTTTGTAAACGTAATCAGGAAATTCTATGTTGGACAGTAAAATTGTTTTGCAAAAATCAAGACTAAAAGCAATTACTCTGCAGACACAGCCATGTGTATGACGTTTAGGTGACTCTTTCTCATAATGCTTTATAAAGTTTTCGTAATCACAGTTATACGCGTATCTAAACGACATGATTATGTTTGTTTGAGGAGCGGTTTTTATGCAACACTGTGCTTAATGCGCTGAACACAGGTGATTGTAGTATTGGACTCTGTGGTTTGGAAGGTGCTTCAGATGATGTGGCTTAAAAAAGTAGTTGGAAATTTCTCATCCCCCGTATAAGGTTTTTTTTTTTTGAAAATTTTCTGAATTTGTTTCAATGGAAACAGTCTTTGCATGAGCAACAATTTTCAAGTGGGCAAAACTTCTATGCTCATAGGTGGAATCTGAAAGTTCACATACCATGCCTAGACCAATTACCAGTGATTTGATACAAATTACAGTTGTCTGTCAGGTTCTGAGCGTCTGACTAACTAATGTTTATTGTATAGATCATCTAGTAAAACCGGTCTGGCTCTCTAATCCACTTGGTGGGAGAGCCAACATTTATATAGTCAAGGCAGACAATGGTGTCTACCTTTCCATTGTTCCTATATGGCCAGCCACGCTGGCCTTAACAATAGAAGGTGCATTGCTTGGCAAGCACACAGTACTTGCCTAAATGGAACACCTTACATTGTCTGTTATTTATCATATCAGGGGTCGATAAATAGTTGTCTACCCCCGGAAACTCGGGGGTTTACTTTTCGTAATATTATTGGCATACAGTAGGATATTCAGTGGACTAATATATGAGAAAAGTTGTCGTATTAACATGAAACCCAGACTTGTTACATCAAAGATTTTTCAAATTGACAATCCTCTTGTCCGTAAAACGAGCCAGTCTGTCTAGTATTCTGGGAAAAAAAGATTGCAACACCTTAATTTCGCATATGGTCTCCCACTACACTACTCAGTAAGGCCCTAGGCAGGTTAACTAACGTTGATCGGACGGGAAACAGTGCTTTCTACCTGGAATGGTCGCAACCAAAAGTTTGGTTTTTCTTACAGCTAAAACAAGCCTGATAGAGGAATATTTTAATATTAGACGGTTCAACACGGGCTTTTTCAAAAAGTATATGTTTCCTTGAGAGGAAACAGGAGTTTGAAGGGTATAATGGGTGGTCTTTTTGAAAGATTCCATTTTTCTCTCGCAATGAGAGACTTTCACTAAGATATATTTGTTCACCAAAGGTTGGACGGGACGAATGTGATATATCTTTGAAAAAAAAAAAAAGAGACGTATGCAAGTTTTTTTGTCTATAAATCTATAGATTCTCGACGGTTCAAACGCGGTTTACTTTTCTTTACTATTTGATAAGTGTGCATGCTCCAGTTACCGGGGGAACAAACTAGACCTCCTGAGGCCAATCAGCCTGAGAGAAATGCTTGCGCCCACTGGATAATTGATAAACTTGGAAAAAGAAAAAAACATGCGCCACCTCAATTGGTTCGTGAAAGTACATAAGGCGTTTTCAGGACGGCGTCTGGAGGTGGAAGTCTCTCCGCGATCTCAAATAAGACCGTGAGATTTGCTCACAAGCCAATCAGTTCATAATCGTATAAATTATTCTACTCAGACTAAACTGCCAAAAGCAGGCCCAATAGACCATTTCTAAACGATCACTTTCTGTCTGGCAACTACCTCTTCTTGAGTTTTCTCTGAGACTTTACACGGCTCAACACCTATGCCCCAATATATATCACTAGTACCCACCTGTCCATCAATTTCTTTCGCGTCACCAGATCCGGCGTCATTCTCGTCGAACTGAGAAGATTTCGTGTCTTTTTGGGCCTCTCTCTTTTCAAAGAATGGCCTTGGAATTGGTTAAAGCATAGGCATGCGGCCAAGGGCTCCATTACGCTCTGGCGCCAATAGTGTTTCTTCTTGTGATGGCATGTATGGGTCCATGAGTGTCGGAATCCCATCGAATGGCTCGTCCGCTTTTGAAATCAGATTCCGTCTTGGGAGAGGTTTTCATTTTTCTCGACCCTAGAACCATCATAACACCCATCAAAGTCGTCTTTTTGGCGGACGAATGGCGTAACAAATGATAAGCATTCATTGGACGGCTCAACCGTTTTTGACGGGCCTTCTGTGAGATCTGCTATCTCGTGGAACCCTTTCAATGCCTCAGAAAGGTCAACTTGAAAAAGGTCATTTTCCTTTTGTCAAATTGTTTCACCGTTTCTGATACGTTGATGGGCAGAGTACTCCAATGGGCCATGAAAGTGTCTCCCAAAAGCTCAAAGTAAACCACCTTCCAGAATTAATGGGCTTGAAGTGATTTTGTGTATCATTAGGGATTAACTAATTGCATTTTCTTGAAACATGCTTATCAACATATCAAAATCTAAGCCGGTGGGCTCCGGCATGATCCGTTGCTTTCTTCTTGACCTCAGTACAGCCATTAGGGCGATGCCAACCTAATCAGATCTCATATTGTTAGATTATATCGTAAAAGTGTATTGTATATGAATATCCACTTTGGTTAACTTAGAACTATGGGTTAACCGTAGAAGAGAAAAACAGTAAACAAATCCTCGTCTGAAACTCCTGTTCACCCCTGTTAGTAATTAGTAACTGTGGTTAACGACGCACCGCAGTGAGTTGGAGCTGGTCTGAATCATCATTGTGCATGTCTTCGAGCATCTGCTGACGTATATATTCAAGACGATCCATGCTTCTCTGATCAAATTCTGCGAATTCATCGCAAATTTGATCAAACAATGTTTGTCGGACTTGTTGAAAACCATTTTCAAGATGCTGCTCAAGACTAGAATTGCGTACACACACTATATGCACATGGAGACCAGGTTCGTGACACACCCCTGAAGTTTAGCTTCTTCAACTCCTAACACACAAAACTGACAAATATCAGCTTTGCTGCAGGTTAACTTTGTAGTTGTATTAGTGACATGTCTGTAAACCATTTCGGTAGACAGTAAGCTCAACTCTTAATATTGCATATCCAACAACTGCTATCATCGGCGTATCCTGTTGATCAACTCAGGGTGATGCTTTGAAAACTAGTCTCTTTGTCAAATCTATCGCAGAACTGGTTATCGTAAAAGATATCGCTCTATCCTGACTTATGATAATCAAGCATTTAAGACAATATCATGACTTTAGCATTCGAGTTTCACAGTGTACCAATTTCAGCGGAAGTTCTTGGGGATTGCAATTAAGGCTGTGTAATAGAAACTCTTGGGTTGCCCGTAAGACACTTGAAAGTGGCTTTCCATCTAGGAAAAGATCTTCAGATCTATATGACAACACTTGACAATTGCTCTTGGCAATCTTGAAGTCATTTCTCAATCTCTTGATCAACTGCCAGCCAATTGTGGAATCTAGAGAGTAGTCTCCAAACCAATTTGGCTCTTGCTATATCAGAGTTATCTCTGAAGTAGAATCAACACCTTCACCACGCTCTAGATAAACTATAAGTAAGTCACCTTAGTCTTGCGAAATTCTTATCATATCTAATTTGGTCGTAGCTCAGAAAGGACCGTGCTTTGAACCATATACTCGAATAGGCATGAAGCGTAATTTGATCAGCATCTAGACTTTCTTGCTCCTCAGAAAGAGATATAACTCATAGCGCATCTGACTTGATAGTCACGATTTGAAAGCTTTCATCAACTTGACGTATTGAGCAGCATCGCGATGCATACTTAATATCGGAAGAAACGCCAGTCAATCCTTGCTCTTGTCTTCTCTCTTCACGAATAAGTGAGTTCAAGCTCTCATCTAACTTTGTGCCGTCAGCAGCATCGAAATGCATGCTTTTGTTGAACGATTCTTTAGTTGATACGTAGCCATCAATGATGTGTTTTCGAACTCATCAGCATGTAAAGATTTCAATCGCAAACATGAAGCTATCATCAATTCTTCGTCGTTTCGTAGATTATCATACGATAGATCAATTGATTCAAAAGCTTTTCTCGTACTTTTTGTAAGTGATTAACCTCAAACATACGTCATCTCTTGAAGATAGGTAGACCCTTCAAAGTTACGGATGTCAGCGCCAATCAACTAAGCAAACAAATTCTTTTCTTGGGACATACCGTTAGGTGAAGTCAGTGCAATGTGTCATCTCTTGTTTGTATCGAGATAATTCATGCTTATCAGCGATTTGACGGTCTGCCTCAAAGCTCAGTTAGTCCGTGTTCTTCTGATAGGCACTCTTCTCGACGTCAGACATTGCTTCAACAAACCAGTTCTGTAACTGATGTTTCGACTCCGTGTCGTGCGTGACTCGAGATAGGCCAAGATACCAACGCAAGGCATGGTAGCGAACTGGCCAGGGTGATTTATATATTTATCCGTAGTTTTGTGGAGGGCTAGGTACGCAAGTCTGGCTCTCAGTCGCTGATCAGATGGATCAAGTGAAATAAGTATTGTAATAACACAATATCTAGACCAAGTAAATGCATTATTTTGACTTAAATTTAACCTGCTGGAAAGCTTTACAGTCTGACGTGTTCTGACCTTGAACTCCAGAATGTTCTTCATTGTATTGATACTACTACATCTAGTCCTCACAGTAACAATCGAAAAGGTCAAGCAATGGAAAAAGAGGAGTCAAAACGATCGACTACACCTTTTTTTTTCTTCTAAAACTTTGGATAAAGGAGGCAACTAAATCACATATACCCTGACGTGTCTAAAAGAAAAATGCCGAGAAGCCACCGAGGATACACGTGACCATGGCGCCAACAGCCACCAATTCACCCCTTGTAGCCGGGCGCGCAGCGTGGCCGGCAGACAGCTTTTTAGACGACGTAGACGACGACGAGGCTTTCGAGCTCAGGCCAGAGGCGGAAGAGCCGGAAGCAGAAGATCCCGAGGATTTGGAAGAGCCGGAAGAGCCGGTGGACATTGCGTTGGCAGACACGCTGGAAACAGCGGCTGTGCAAGTGCTGGCCACAGAGGAGGACTTGAGCGACGCAGAGCCGCTGAAGTCGCACGCGTAATCTTTTTCACCCTGGCCGACGTAGTATGAGTTCAAGAGGTACGACAATTTCTCTTTGTCCGAGCAGAACGAGACCGGACCGTAGGTGCCGGTGGTTCCGTTGGCTGAGACCGCAGAACAGTCGATGTCGCCGCACACGATACGGTACAAATCGCCGTACTTAGAGGAATCGACGTCGTCAGAAATGACGCATTTGAGCGACGAGTAAACACAGTCACACACGGATTTGTCTGGCGTAGGCGGCAATTGCGGCGACGCCATCCATGTCAGCGCCGCCAGTGGGCACGCCAAAGTCTGTGTTGACGATGCGCCAACGTCACTGCTCTTGGCCAAGCTGGGGCTGATCGAATTGATTTGCTGCAGGTAGTAAGAATAGTCCGCCAACGTGCTGACACTCAGTCCGTCAACGGAAACTAATCCGTAGTGGTTTTCCTCCTCGAAATACATGTACACGATACCACCGGACCATACATTGGTCATTTGGTTACCGAAAAGCGTGCCAACTTCGGTGAACTTACGAGGCCTCTTGGTGTTGCAACCGTACTCAGAGAAAAACACCGGGATCGTCAAGTTCTGGTACTCCTGGGTACGGTCCTTGTAGCCCGACGACGCGAACGTCGAGTCACCACACCACTCGTACATGTTGATACCGAAAAAGTCCGCTCTTTCTTCCATACTTCCACACAGGAAGTAGTCAGCAATGGCCACGCGGGTGTCGGCGTCGTCGTTGGACGAGTAGCCCACAGGGAAAGACCAGCCCTTGCCTTTGATGTACGTCTTCATGTCTCTGACGGCGGCCTTAACAAAAGCCGAGGCGTCAGTATTGGTCTTGTTGTTGGTGACCTCATTTCCGGCGAAAAATCCCAAAACGTTCGTGTAGTTGGCGAACATGTCGATCACCGACGTGTAACGTTCATAGAGGTCCAAGTTCCACTCGGGCGAGTCACGGTTGATCGAAGTGTCTGGCTCCGAAAGGTCAGCAATAATATAGATTCCTGCATCGGCAAATGTGTTCATGCACTCGTCGTGATCCTTGGTAGGGTCCACCGCATACACACGCAAGACGTTAGTGTTCAGCTTGGCAAAGTATTCCACATCTCTTTTACATGCATCGCCGTCTGCAAGCGGGTCTGTGTACGAAGATTCACCGGAAGACGTGCTGTTTTCCGTGTTTTGCTGGTAAGCAATTCCACGAATCAAGAATTGCGAGCCGTTGTTCGCGTAAAAGAACTTGTTGCCCACGACCTCGATCGCCGGCAAGTTGGCGGCCATGGCAAGCCCCATGGTGAGGCACGCTGCCATAAATCTGAATGTTTGTCTCATTCTATAGGAATAGATGATTGTCTAGGCGAACGGAATGGAACAGAGGAAAAAGGGCCGCGGGCGGATTCTCGCGGGGACCGCGGCATTTTAAACGCTTACAGTAAACACGCTCGGCGTGGCCGGCATGGGAAGGCACGCGGGGCCCAAAAGGTTAAAAAAAGAAACGACCTCTGGATCGAGATTGCACCCATATGGTGAGTGTTGTTGCGAGCCCGGCTGCGGCCGGCATATGGCTCGGGCACGAACCAATGAAGACCGGAGTGAGGCGATTTTTCTTTCGATGCGGGCGCGTGCATCTTTTGATTAGCTTGCGCCCGCATGCAGTGCAGGATGGATATGTGGGAGGCGCGTCGAAAAGATACACTCGCGCGCACGCCTTGTCAGTATTTCTCAGCACGGGATTATACACAGGCATTTCCTGCATTGGTTGGCTGATGCAGCAACAAAAGCAGATTTCGATGTGGGTTCCCAGACTCCAGTCTTAGAGCCTCCCACTAAACGCACTTAAGATAGATGCTTTATCGATCAGAATAGTGTGTTTTCTAGGTGAACTTGGTCGAATACATGGAGATGTAATGAATTTTTCCCACTTCTATAAGCACTTTAATCACATTTACAGTATATACGCGGTCGCGACAATTCTGAGATCCGAACAGGGGAGGGAGGGGGCGGGGGGAGGCTGAGTCGCGCTCCTGCTCTAATCACGTTTGTTGCGAAAATGGCTCAATTGTGCCGCCAAGAGAATGCCCAGAAATATTCTTGGGTTGACGTTATAAATTGAAGTAAACATGACATAAACGCGGTTTTGGCATTTTTCGCGTACTCTCAAAACAGTGACTGGAAACTGTGGGTGTAATCATGAATAATCATACTGCTTGAAGTTTGCGCAATTCAGTGGATTGATGAAAAGCCACCAGACTCCTTGGAATTCGAGGCTTGCTCAGGAATCATTGATTCCGGAACGGCTTCCGAAGATATTTTTTTAAAACTTAAAATTGGCTTACTTTGGTCGTTTCGGCGTCTCCGCGATTCAATCTTTGCGTTCAAGTTCTTACACTCGAGGTCCATGGCCAAAGTCGAACGCTCTGGCCTTGACACTTATGTAGCCTTTCCTGGATCCCTATGTCGTCATTGCAACATCACGGAATGCCAGGAGGCGAACTTGGGATAAATACCCATTGCCGTTTTCTCACGTTCTGACACCCACTGATGTATCGTACAGCCGAATACGACGTACATATCGTACAGTAGAATCGTACAACCGAATACGACGTCCATATCGTACATGAATACCGTGTACGTATCGTACAGCCGAATCGACGTACATATCGTATATCCGATACGTTGAATATACGATCCTGCAGAACGTGTACGAAATCACGATGAGTACGATGAATTACGAAAGTCGTGTTGTTACCAATGTTTTGGGGATGAATCGGCATCATCTCGATAAACGCCAGATATATAAGCTATTCAAAGTTACTTTGTTATCTCTTTCGACAGTCTGGTAAATCGCTGTGAAAATCAGTCTCGCGGAAGCATGCCAACTTAAATCACGCTAAGGTCCATTTTTTTTTTACATTGTTTATTCGAATATAGAGAGTGGGAGCATCGCTCAAGACCAGTGACTATACAGATTCAAACTCAGCCTTCAAGGGAAAAGGGAGAGGCACGGCCCCAGCCACGCCAGGCGGCCAAGTCCCCAAAACCCTTCGCATCCTCACAACACCCTTACTTTCATCCTGAAATCCTTAAAATCCTTCTTTTTGATACCTCTGGCGCTGGAAGCTCCTCGCTCCGCGTCTCATCTGATTCTCTCCCCACAGCAGCCGTTTCTTTGTCATTGCCTTCGCTTGTCCTCACTGTATCATATGAATCTCCAATCATTTCTCTATCCATCTTTTCATCCATCTTTTCATCCATTTTCTCTATCCATCTCTTCATCCATCTCTTCATCCATCTTTTTATCCATCTTTTCATCCATCTTTTCATCCTTCTCACCCAGCTCGTCTAGCTCATCTAGCGCATCCAGCTCGCCCCACCGTCAGAGCTTGAAGGAGTTCCCTTCGGGTCCGATAATGTTTCTCTATACTTAAGAAACACCAACATCTTCACCGTTCCCGGGAGCATTCGATTTCTCTTCTTTGTTACAACGCCATTCATGGTGGACACGTCTGGTCTGAGCAATTAATCTCTTGCCATATCGTGAGAAACTGGAGATGTGCCTTTACGAGCTTAATAGAACTCGATAAAACTCCTATAGCGCCTATCTCCATTCAAAGGGGGATAAACTCCCACTTTTTCCTGTCAGTGGCAGACAATATACTGTCACTCAAATTTGTCAAAGTGACGCGGGCCTTCGCAGAAGACGATTGAAGACAAATCCTCACCCCCAATGTTTGGATCCAAGCTTCGGAGCCCTACATCGTTTCGTGGGCTATTCCTTATAGCAAAGACCAACATCTTTAAAACATTCTCTTAAACAAGTAATGACAGCAGTCTAAATCAATCGTCTGAATTATTGAAGCTTCATTCAATAGCTGTGAGTCGAAGGTATGGAATCCGCCACTACCGGCACTGTGCATAGGATAGTACAAATGAACTTTGCGTCGTTCGTCTTGATATTACCTCGTGACTTGGGTATTGCCAACATCTTTATCGCCTCGGACAGAAGTCTACCCCTCTTTTTTGTCACTATGTTTCCTATGCGCGAAGCGCTTCCGAAGGCGCAGACATAGCTGCCAAAGCAAAATAGTCCCAGGTCATGCGTGAGGGGATCGGAAACGGTACTCTTGAGTCTTATAGAATGCTATGACGTCCTGACGCCCGGGCTGGCGGGGTTCTCTAAGGTACCTTTCAGCTTCTTCCTCATCCGATTCGATTGTTTCCTCGACCCAATGAAACTGGAGACTATCAAATTGCTCGGGAGACTCCAAATTTGGTTCAGCAGGAATGACTTCTGTTGTATCCTTGAACTTGGTTTTGTACACCAGATAAGCCTCAAGAAAGTGGTCTTTGATCTCGCGGATTTTCTCTTCTGGGAAAGAAACACTGTCAAATATCGCTAGCACCATTGGGTGCTACCTTTCCATTGTTTAATGCCTGACCAGCTCGAGTTCGGGTCTGGCGTCAAGACAATTGGAGGTGCTTTGCTTGGCCTTCCGAGTCTCCTGAGCTAGGTATGAAGTCAGGACTTTGAGCTCGGTCTCTTGTCTGTTTAAAAAACGACAATGTAAGGCAGACTTGAATGAATAGTTGCTTGCTTGGAGGAACTATGAAGCTAAAGATTCCTCCAACGCAAGTTGGGTATACCAGGGGTATCAACATCGATGGCGTCAGCCGGTGATCTAAAAACTGATGAAAAAGCAAACTGATAGCGGCAAGAAATGTGTATGTCGAATGAGGCACGTCACAATGAGGCGTCATTGAGCGAGTGGGGCAGCAGTGCACGAGACATTTTCAGCAAACGTGCAACGCCGGTTCCGACTCAAAATGAACCTCTGCATCGACCTCTCTATTCATCTTGCTGGCCTCCAGTGCCTCCGTCCCGTGTCGTCTCTTCGCGCTTACCAACAATGTCTCATCTCCTTTCTCTTCTTCTTTGCTTATATGTCTCGTGGACTGCAGTATCTGGCTCATGGCCTGGTATATTGGTCTCGCGGACTCATGTATATGGCTTGTGGCCGCCATCACTTCTCGACTCTGCCTCGTGGCACCTCCAACCTGACTCCAAACCCTGCCGGCGATGGCACCTCCTTGCCTTAGCTTCCGTCTGCGCTCCGTGTCCGGTCCTTCATCCTCGCATATAGATAACCGGTTCATTGTAAGGCGGAGCGACACGGGCTGGTCGTCTTGTACGTCGATGATGGGCGACAGGCCCCACGTAGGTGTAGGAGCGTCTATTGTAATTATTTCCCCTGGCGTTTTTAAATAGCTTCTTCAGTGCTGCGGATGATGCCGGTCCTGAAGGGATCTCTTTGCTCACCCGGTAGCTGGTCTGTGCGAAGCGATTACCCTGAAACTCGCTGTAGTCCTGAACATGGCCGGCCAAAATGATATCCTCTCCCT
>JAKTUB010000020.1:24509-79711 GCA_030556465.1 Metschnikowia picachoensis
TGTTATAGCTTATGTCCCGGAAACCCTTCAACCAACTTTTTGGCGGTGTTATTTGATGATTGCTCGTCGTTGAATGATGTCAACGCATGCAATATCCCGTTCAAAAGAGTCGACGGTGACCGGCCGGCCAGTTTCCGCAATAGGAAAGCCAGTGCCGAGGCAATCCAACGGGCTTCATCAACAGTGAAAACGCAATTGGTTCTGGACAAGGACGACAGTGCAAAGCCCGCCGAAATGGATGTGGCGAAACAAAAACCCAGGATCAATTTGATTGGCAATGGCACAAATATGAATGGTATGTTTTGAGATGTTTTATTTCACCTTTTCTGTTTGAGTCTGAGCTGGGTTGAATCTTGTTTCAGATGTGTTTCAAGTGCGGTTCAAGTAAATTGGACTCTAGAGATCACTTAGTTGCAGTGAGCGAATCTACAAACAGTATACTAACAAAAATTCAGCACCCATGCGTTCTTTAGGCAAAACCACCAGTCTTGCGGTTACGGTTTGTGCACTTGGCACTGCGGCGTATTTTGTATTCTTCTGACAATCATGATCATCCGCTAATGTATTGATTTAATAGAACGCAACTCGCTTTGACCATGATCCCATATTGTTTTTAGGCTGAATTCTGTTATCAAAATAGTATTTTTCAATACTAGTATGTTTCGCTAGAGATTTGCTAGGCTTTTACTTTGCAGTCACTATTTGGCCTTTCGCGTGAACCAGTGATGTTAGTCATTGGTTTTTTGCGCGTGATATATCATATGCGCATAATAATATAGTATAATATGACTATAATATTACTATTAATATTGCCAAAAAGTATTATGCGGTCCTATAATATAGTTAATGATATAGTTAATATATTTTGCTATCCTAATGGGGCGGAGGGTTTGGCTGCTCAGGCGCCGCCAGGGCTTCTGCGGGAAAGGACAGCCAGACAATAACGTGTCGAAGACATGCCGATGACGTGTTCGAAGAGAGTAAAACAATAGCATGATGACCACGTTCATTTACTGATGGGCCTACAAAAACTTCGCATCATCATCTATCGTTTGTTTTAGTTGCATACTAACAGACTTTTAAGGATGGATGACTCGCTCGATCCAGGATTGCCTCGGCTACGTTAAGCTCCGCACAATTTTATTTAAATCGGTAGTAAGTCTGTAAAGATCTGCTTCGTGAATAGCAGCATTTAATAAGCATTAGCATTCGACATGGAGGGAGAATAGAAAGCACTCGTAAAGAGCCTCTCTGAGTAGTATATTTCGAATTGTATGGCCTCACTGGGGTGCATGAAATTCTCGGTGCACCAAATCCCCGGAGTCATCAAACTTCAGGACGAAGATATTATGATAAATTATGCGTAGAATATCCCACCCATAATATATTTAATTTAGGATATAATATTAATATCACCCAAAAGTATTATGGATAGTCATAATATCCCATGATATAGTCAATATCACCATGACTAACAACACTGGCGTGAACTACCGTTCTTGCCATTCGATTGAAGAAAAGCTGGCAGAGTGTATCATTACGTGCAAGAAAACGATTCTATTTTTTTCAAGAAGACCATGAACCATAGCCATGAGCCTAAGCCATGAACCAGAGCCGAAAACCTGCTGAAACAGAAAATGAAGTCTATAGTAAGTGCGTGGTTTTGAACCAGAGCCGAAAACCTGCTGAAACAGAAAATGAAGTCTATAGTAAGTGCGTGGTTTTGCATTCTCAAAGAGAGAACCTTAAATAGATCACCTAAATTAAAAGACACTTCCATAACACGTCTCATTTTATCTATCGAGATGCCACCGAGCTAAATAGATCTGATTTCGAGAACGAACGTTAGTTTCCGTCACATGAAGTCAAATCTGGCCAGATTGTACTTCCCCAGAAAAGATCCTTGAGACCGTATCTACACCTAAGCTCTAGATCGCTAACTGGATGCAGATTACCAAATCGTCAAGCATTGAATCTTGACGCTTTTCCCAAGTGTTACGTTCAAAAGTGCCGATTATCCGATCTCCACTTTATATTCGACATGCTTGCATGTGTCGCTCCATGACAGCTTTCCAGCCCAGGTGTCTGCATGGAACCACCCACATTTTCCTCAGAAAAGTATGTCCTGAACAAGCTTTCTTCAAGTTTGAATGTTATTTTCAGTTTCGCAAATATCATTTCTATATGTACATGTCACAGGAGATCCCTTCTTTCAATGTAAGCAAGTCCAAAAAGCCTACACAAGAACCAGGCAGTGCCAAATCATGTCCGTAGAATCAGATACCCGTTCAAACTGACCCGTTCAGGCTATACTTAACCCAAACATGACTTGAGCGGGCGCCCCTAGCGGGACATTTGAGCACGCAAGAAACACATGCTAGATCTATAAAACCCACAAAAATTTGAGGCTAGCATGAAAAACGCAAACATGAAGAAGACAACACGCTCTAATCTTTGTGGGTCTCGTAGATCCAGTCGAGGGTGTGCTTGATGCCGTCCTCGAGCGATACTGCGGGCGTGTACCCCAACACGGCTTTCGCCTTGGAGATATCGTGATAACGCGTTGCGCAGGTGATTTTGACACGGAAGGGAGTCAAGCCCGGCTCTTTTTTCAAGAGTTTCAGCACAAACAGCAGCAAGTACCCAGCCATCATGGCCACCGGGTACGCCAACTTGATGTTATATGGGTCGATATGGCCGTCGGCCTTCCACACAGTGCGGGCCAAAGTCCAGAAGTACGTCGGGGCATCATTAGTGATGAAAAACGTCTCGCCACCTAGCTTGTACGCCTGCAGAGCGTCCAAGATCCGCTGCGCCGCCAACACGTGTGCGTCCGCCACGTTTCCTACGTATGTCCAGTCGAAAAGGTTATCATTATCGCCCAACTGGAACTTCAGCTGGCCCAAACGAGCGGCGGTACGCAAACCGGGCACCAATTGGCGGTCGCCGGGCCCGAAAATCCCCGCCGGGCGAAGACACACGGTGAGGAGTTTACCCGGCTCGTTTGCTGCCATCACGGCCGTTTCCGCCGCTGCCTTCGTCTCGTTGTAGCCGTCCATATGCACTCTTGGATATGGCCACAGTTCGTTGGCGTTAAACACATCTGCACCATTGAAAACCACGCCCGCTGAAGACGTGTAAACAAGCGCTTTAGCATGCGAGTCCCGGGCTGCCTTCAAAAGCGTGTTTGTGCCGACCACATTCACTTTGTGGTAAATCTCCTGCGGCATGCCATGAATCGGCAGCGCCAGGTGCACTATGACGTCACATTTCAGCGCCGCAATTGCCGCCAGCACGTCCTCCTCCAGCGTCAAGTCGCCCTGATGGAACGTGATCCTCGCACGGTCAAAAGTGAAGTATTTCGAGATGTTTTCGGGGATTGGCCGGATGTCAAAGACGTGAATGGCGGTTTCGGGGCAATGCGTATAGAACTGCTGCACGAGGTGAAGCCCGAGAAACCCGGCACCGCCCACAAGGAGCACTGATTCGAGAGGGGGCATTTTGAATGAGTGTAGATAGAGTTTTTATGCTTTAAAGCGTCCGAAAACGTCTTTTTCGTATGGTCTGATAACACTTTTGTGGGTTATATGGTGCTCTTTATATCAGTCACCAGTCACCTGATCGCGTCGTACCAGGGATCTCGCGGACGGAACGGAACGAGCAGTGCCCGGACTGCATCTAGTGTTAAATGGCGCAGTGAGGAGCAAATCCGCGTACCGACCGTACGCGTACGAGTACCGTACGCTGAACTGCGTACCGTACGCTCTGTACTCCGTACGCTGAACACTATGCAGGAGAGGAGATATTGCAAATATCTGGTTGAGGATTTTCATAGCTACAAGATAGAATTTACTTACATCGGTTGTAGAAAGATGTCTATAGAGTGCAGAAAATCTAGAAGATTCACATATTAAACTTTCGAAGACTTGAGTGGCCGTCGAAGTATCAACGGTTACTTCGTCATCATCAGCGTCGTCGACAACAAGTCAATCCACCACTCCCGCATCTTCTTATTCGTCAGTAAGTTTGATAGGCTGATCGACATCGTCCTCAGTGTCCGCGTTGTCTCGGGGGATATCGTCTTCTCGAATAATTCCTCGGGACTTGAGAATTGCTAGCATTCTTATCGTTGTTGGCAGAAGCTTATTTCTCTTCTTGGAAATGACATCTCCCATGCGAGAAAATAAAGCCTTGGCCGGTGCAGACATGGCCGACGCTGCGAAATAATCCCTGGCGATGCGAGAAATAATTGGAAATGACGCTTCTCGAGTCTTATGGAATGCAACAGGGTCCTGACGCGGGTTTTCGATAGGTTCCTTGAGATACCTCTCAATTTCATGCTCTGAGTGCACGAGGTCAGTCTGACTCCCGAAACAAAATCTTCCAAGCCCTGGAGATGAGGTTTGCGTCGGTTTCTAAGGTAATTTTTTCACGGTATCCCTGTGTTGAACCAGATATTGGGAATAAACGACATAATCAAACGTGTCCTGCACATTTACCCTCTGTACGGTATGGAGTACCGTACGCATCGTACGCTGCCTGCCTCCGTACGTACGAAATTTGGTACGCGTACGCTGAGTACGCGATTTTCTCCTCACTGAAATGGCGTACATTATTTTCAGAGAACAACCTTTGGTCCTCTCAGTCATTTATGTCCAGTTTATTGCGATCTTGTATATAGTACGAATACATGACTAAAGAAAAAGAAAAAACAACGGAAAATAAATCGCTAGCTTGGTTTTTTGTTCCCTCAATTGTAAATGTCCGCGCAGCAACAGGAACGTCTACATATCCTAAATTGATGTTAAAATACAAAGTGTCTCTACGGGGCATATATACCTAATTTATGGTTTGGTGTGACTATACATAGTGGAGCACCCTTTGCACGATATTTAACGTCACAGCAATCTATCAATTATCGTTAAGTGAAAAATATTGCTAATTGCGTCATTTGGATACAACACTTCGTCATCCCACTGGCGAGAATTTCTGTTGAAATGTCTGTCGAAATGCCACAATACGTAGGCGCTGAACAGGCCATGGGCTTTTGTAATCCACTCGCCTGAGAAGCAAAACAAGTTGATTTACGCAATTCGAATGACAGTCTTAAAATACGCTCACTGAATAAGAGTCATGATTAATGGAAGTCTAGACTTCGATCTTGCTTCTCCTTCGGGACATCTCATCGACAATCCGATAGACCCACTTTTGTGATGGACATTGGCGTTAAGACCAACACAACGGACAATGAGTAACTTGTCGGTCTTCTCTTTGAAATGAAGACAGGCTCTCTTCCTCGATCTGTGGGCTATGGTCTTTTCGAAGGTAAAATTTCTATTTGAAAATCATTCGGACGAAGAAAGACATGTGTCTTCGTTAAGGCAATGCAGAAGTGTTGTAGTCAAGTAATCCAATTAGCGATATTTTTCACTTAACGATAATTGATCAATTGATGCGACATTAATTCTCGTGCATTTTTTTTATTTTGCTTGATAAGGGTATGCCCCTATGTATAGTCACAACAAACTCCAAGAGAGGTAAAAATATCTCGTAAAGTTATTTTGCATTTTGACAATAATCTAGGTTATGTGGACGTTCTCGTCGCCGGGCGGACATTTCCCATTGTGTGGGAACAAGAAGAACTCGGCATGGTCCAAACTAGCGATTATTTTCTGTTTCTGTTTCGATTTGTTCTTTACGGTGGAATCTTGAAGGATGCTGCTGGATGGGCTCAAGCAGCCTTTTCTTGTTATCATTGCATCCATGTCAAGTCCAAAAGAATGTTCTCTCCACAGAATCTGGGTTTTTATTAAAGCATGCTTTTTCGTATATAAAAACCAATTCGCTGGAGCTTAGAAGTAGGAAGACGGGCGTTTTATCATCTATAAGGCTTTAATGCCCAGACCCGCAGGTATTGAAAGGGCCAACTTCATTGACCAAAGACTTAAAGACCAATATATTAGCAGGTCTCGTTTGTCATCCTCGGTTCTCAGATAGGCGGACTATTTCGTTCTTGGAAAGCCATTGTTTGTTCGTAATATCTTTCAAAGCTTACAGCAATTTCCGAATACATTGAAATGAAATACGTAGTTGCTTCTGGCCACAAATGATACTCACAGCGAATGATTGAGTACCCCGCTTGTTTCTTGCTCAAGGCTAGCAAAAATAATGAGTGGTTGTTTCTCATCAAGTGTGATAAACTGAAAGCTTTGACGACACAAAAAAAAACCCTGTGTTCTTGATTTCAAGAATATCCTCCAGAATCCAGAATCGTATTCTCATTCAAGATTCGCCTAGCCAGATGCAATTGTGATTCAGCCGAATGACGAAAAAGGATACCGCCAGAAATCGGAGTTGACTTTTGCCTCTGCTATTTATTGGGGCAAACAGAAAGCGAGGTCCGTATGTGTATCATTCACGAGCGACATATATCAATATCCTCATACCTTATCAGATCTTGAATTTTCTCCGAGCTGGTAATTTGTTAAGAGATTAGCTGAGCTGCTCTCGAATTTTTGAACATGGGAGTTTTCTCGAGAAACAGAAACAAAAAATATTATGCTTTGCTTTGTAATCCTGTTAGATGAACCACTGGGAAGAGGAGATAAAGCTTTGACTTGCTTTATGTATGTTTCGGTGCTTCCAATAATCTTCTTCAGGTTTTTCCTTCTGGCAGTATTCTCTCAAAGAGCAAGTCACGACCAGAATTTTCCTGCGATTCACATTCATGTCATTTATTCTATCTATGCACTGTAAGATCCTCAAAACAGAAACATTCTCTCATACTCCTTCACCTTTTCCTGGTTCAAGTTTGCTTTCATGGTGGGTACCTCTGGGAACTCAAATTCGGTTTCTAGACTCAGCCCATTTGTATCAGCTCCACTTATAAGTCCATTCCCATTGTTCTGGACAGGTTTCTTCTCATCAGGTTTGGCGCCAAAACTAAAACTTGGCTTACTCGCCCCACTTGCCTCTACAGACCCAAGACCAAATACTGGTTTTGCCGACTCCGTTTTGCTCTCTTCAGCTTTTGCGCTTTTTTTGCTTGCTTGCTCATTGGTACTTGAACCAAAAGAGAACGCAGGTTTGGTACCAGAAGTTCCTTCAGTAGTACTCTCACCAAAGCTAAAGGGTTTGGTGGCATTGCCGCTGGACCCAAAACTGAATGCTGGCTTGTCACCCGCTGGCTTGGCTCCGAAGCTGAAAGCGGGCTTGCTAGAAATTTCATCTCCTATTGACTTCTCGGCAGCGCTTGTCACACCAAAACCGAAGAGAGGCTTTTCCCCGCTAGTCCTTTCCTCTGCC
Source organism: Metschnikowia picachoensis (assembly GCA_030556465.1). Classification (NCBI taxonomy): domain Eukaryota; kingdom Fungi; phylum Ascomycota; class Pichiomycetes; order Serinales; family Metschnikowiaceae; genus Metschnikowia; species Metschnikowia picachoensis. The sequence continues at coordinate 31,815 of JAKTUB010000020.1, forward strand.
GGCTTTGCGCCGAAATTGAAAGTTGACTTGGATTCGAGTGTTGTATTTGTTGGCTTGGCACCAAATGCGAAAGCAGGTTTGTCCGACAGCTTAGCACCAAAGTTGAAAGAGGGCTTGTCTTGAGTAGATGTTTCACCGCTCAGGCTTGCACTGATATTAAACGCTGATTTGCTTTCGGCAGGCTTAGATCCAAAACTAAAAGCAGGTTTTGCCTCCGTTGGTGCTTTTTCGAGAGCTTTTTCTGTAGCATTGGAGATAGCTTCCGGGTCTTTTGCTTCGCTCTCTGCTCCTTTGTTTCCTGAACCAAATGCCGGTTTGACCCCAAAGTTAAAACCAGATTTGTTTTGAACCGGAGGTTCTGCTGCGGGCTTTGAACCGAAATTAAAGGCTGGCTTACCACCGAAACCAGACGCAGGTGCAGTACCGTCAGCAGAAGCCTCCACGGTGGGTTTCTTGAACGAACCTTCTTTAGGCTTTGAACCAAAACTAAAAGAAGGAGTGGCTGCAGGCTCGTCACCTGACCCAATGGAGGAATTTTCGGCGACAGTGAAAGGTTTGGTACCAAAGCTGAAAGCTGGCCTCTCTGTTTCTTTTTCAGCAGCATGTGTATCAGAAGTTGGAGTCGTGCTAAAGTCAAATGCAGGTTTGACAGCAGCATTGCTACTACCGTTAGCCACTTTTGAGCCGAAGTTAAAAGCAGGGGCGGTTGACTCTGCAGGCTTGGAACCAAAACTGAACAGTGGTTTGATATCCGTCAGCTTTTCTGTTATAGCTGTGTCTTTTCCTGAATTGGAGCCAAAGCTGAACGCAGGCTTTTCTCCAACGGTATTCTCACCGAGAGGTTTTGCTCCAAAAGAAAACACAGACTCGCTCTCAGCAGCGTTGTGATCAGACTTCTTTGCCCCAAAAGAGAAAGCGGGTTTGTTACCAGCCGCGGTCGACCCCGGTTCGGGCGCTCCCTTGGAACTCAGGGCGTCGTTAGTAGATTTAGAGCCAAAACTGAACTTCGGCTGAGTCTCTGAGACCTTCGCCCCGAAACTGAATGCCGGTTTAGGCTCCTCCGCTTTACGTTCAGCCGGCTTGGCTCCAAAGTTGAAAACGGGCGTTACTTTTTCTGCGGCTGGTTTAGCACCAAAACTGAAAAGTGGTTTCAGGGCCTCAGACTCAGCTTCAGAAGGCTTTCCTTCCAAGTGGGATTCTGGCTTAGAGCCGAATACGAATGCGTTAGGCTTGGGTATTTGGGAAGCTTTTGCGGAACTTGAGTCTTGAGTCTCTTTTGTGTCCTCCTCAGATTCAACATCGACGACCTCAACAACCTTGTCTGTATTATCAACATTCCCAGATATTTTTTCCTCACTAGCCTTGGTGCCGAAGCTGAGCGCAGGCTGGGATGTTTTGGCGGAGAAGTTGAGCAGAGGCTTATCCTCACTTTTTGAGGCGCCAAAGGAAAACGCTGGCTTGTTGTCATTATTGGTAGCACCGAAGCTGAATGCAGGTTTTTTCGTTGCTTCTGATTGGTTCTCCTCTGAGTCTTTAGGTGCGGGTTTGACGCCGAAGCTGAACGCCGGAGCAGAGGCATTAGAAATACCTGTGCCGAACGAGAACGCGGGCTTTGTATCCTTTTGAATCGAATTTGCCAAATTCCCATTTTGCAGGGCATCATTCAGATTGTCAGATGTGGGCTTCGCGCCGAACGAAAAAGCGGGTTTTGAGGTTTTCTCACCAGAAGGTTTTGAGAAATCCAATTGCGCATTGTCAGTTTGAGCATTAGATTTGCCGAAATTAGATCCGAATAAGCCGTTAGCATTAGTGGTCGAGGAGGAGACGGGAACGCCGGATGGCTTATGTGTTCCGGTGGCTCCAAACGAGAAAGCGGGCTTGTCACTCTTACAGAGGAATACACCCGACTTTTTTTCTTCTGCACATTGGGTATTTTCTGTCGTTTCGACGTTCACAGTGCTTGTTGACGCCGGAAGGGGCTCAGTTTGCAAGCTGGTTTCATCCTTTTTGGTTTCCTCGACAGGTTTTGATGATGAGTTGCCAAATAACGTTTCCGCAGGTTTGGGGGTCTCTTTCGAAGCTGATTCTACGGCTTTATTCTGTGCCACAGGTTTGAAAATGTCGTCTGTCTTCGCCGGAGACGAGGATTTTTCAACAATGTCGTCGTTCTTCAATGGCGTGAAGCGGCGTGGCTTGGCATAGGGATTGTAAAGCGATTTCTGTGGTGCAGGTTCAGGTTCGGGCGTGCTATTACCATCCAAAATCAGCAAGAGCGAATTAGCGGCCTTGCTTCTTGGCTTAAACGCCAGGTCTGTGGTGGAATCCGCAAACGACTCGGTCAGGCCCAGTGGTGCCGCAGACACAATACGCCGGGCCTTTCTCGCGGCGAAATTAGGCGCCTGGATGCGTTTTTTGTACGGTGCCGGGATCCCTGAAAATGGGTACACTCTTTTCAAAGAACGGGCGTCATGCGACTCACTGAACGTGTGATAGACAGGCCTGTAGTCGGCCGAGGCAATCAGAGTATTGCTGGCATTGCTGGCGCCGTAGCCGCTGGCGTTACGTAATGTTTTTTGCGAGTACTGTGCAAATGTATTATTGGCCGCACTAGCTTCTGGGTGCCGTCCCTTTTTCGTCTCTGGGGTCAGCTCGGGAAGTGGGAGCGTGACCAGGGCCTTTGAGCGGTCCAAGAGAGACATTACTCCTTCGTACTCCACCTGTGAAAGTGGTTGGTTGCCCTTTTCCTGGAAAAATGTCAGCAAGATGCGGTTCAGGTCCTCGGACCCGTGGATGACCGTGGAATTGTTAGCAGAAGCAAACAGGTCGGGTAATACAAGGCTATCTCCAGGCCGCGGTATGGTTTGGGGCTGCATTTCAGGGGCTTTTGCGGCCCCTGAGCCGTGTCTTAAAGATGCTATTCTTGAAGGAAGCGCCCCGGTAGAGAAATATCGTTTCACCTTCGAGAGAAGCCCCGCAGGCGCCGCAGGGGGTAATTTGTTTACCCGCTGAGACTTTTCGCGGTACACTTTGGCCACTCGGCGGTTATCCATGGTTAATAATGGTTGGCTTCAGGCGTTCTATCGGGACTTTTATGATACTCTATATTCTTGGTTTGTTGATGATGCGGTGGGTTTGGAGGTAGAAAAGCGCACTGACATCACGTGCTCACTCAGGTAGTCCTGTCGCTTGGGGATGTACGGATGTAGAACTTTTTTTCTTTTATAGTATTTATATAACTAGGTAATACTTCGACTCAGTGGAGGCGGTCACTTGATTCTTAGAAGCTTAAAGGATCCGTTGGAGAAAAGGTTCTTTCTTTTGTGCTCCCCATAGGCACCGCTGTCGAGCCGAAACCGAGACCGTTATAGCTATCAGGAGACATTTGAAGTACATCTTGGCCTTTCTTCCTATGACAATTTTTGATCGAGACCAGAATTTGTAATTTCCAAGAATTGGTCAGTTTCTTTTGATGGGGCAATAGCTTTTCCTTTAAATAGACTGTAACCAGAATGCGCCCTCTTGATGTTCTGTTTATCTTTTGCCGTTGATACACCATGACCACACACACTGTAAGGTGTTCCATTTAGGTAAGTACTGTGTGCTTGCCAAGCAATGCATCTTCTATTGTTAAGGCCAGCGTGGCTGGCCACATAGGAACAATGGAAAGGCAGACTCCATTGTCTGCCTTGACTATATAAATGTTGGCTCTCCCACCACGTGGATTAGAGAGCCAGACTGGTTTTACTAGATGATCTACGCAATAACCATTAGTTAGTCAGACGCTCAGAACCTGACACACACTTAGTTGGATATTTCTAATGACGCAGATCAATTTCCATTGTTACAAACTTGACGAAAAAGTAGTCCAGAAAAAATGTCTCTTCTATGCTTGCTTGACTTACGAGAAACACAAGCAAATTTTCAGGATTATTTCCCATGGGCGAATAGAAGCACAGCAGAGCCGAGGTGATTGGCGAGATGTTGAGCCAGGAAAAAGGGTGGTTCATCCAGTGTTTGAGGGTGAAAACGCTCCATCACATGGCTAAGGTTCTCACGGACCCACGGGGAATGAGCATACGCAAGTCCTTAAAACTGGGGGACTTCACAGGCTGCAATGTCTCCTCGAAAAGACTGATCTTTTTGAAAAAAAGTTGCACTGGACTCTTTCATCCAATGAAATGCATTACATTGATGCCTGGCGCGAGGTAACCTTCAAAAGCACAGAATATGATGTGGCGAAACAGCCCTACATCACCTCCGAGTCAACGCTTATGGGAACTGTGGCTGACGTTTGGTTGCCCCGTGCGGTTGCGAAAAAGACCAGTCAGGCACATTAAAAGTTTTTAAGCCGGAAGAAACAAGACGCCTTGTTACAGCTTAACCCAAGACGCGTTAAGGAGATTTGTCCGGAGGTCGAATCGGTCAAGAGATGCGAAAATATCTGGAAGGTTTTGTACAAAAAAGACTGGCTACTCAGACACGATGTGACGGCACTTCACTTATTTAGTTCTGGGTCCTACCTACCACTATTTGATGTGATTGTCAACACGGTAGTGACGCGATGTCATCTATGTCTACGGCAGACCACTAAAGACAGCATACTAGAGCATACTTATAACAAGTGCGAACCACCAGCAGCTAGTGGCAACATATAGGGCCTGAAGGTCCAATGCACCTTAACTCCATGTTGGCGCCGGTCAACGCAACATCGCAACATCGGGAAACTTAAGACAATTGAAATCGTTTGTGAAGACCGTTAAGAAGGTATACACTTGAAGACGGCGCGAATCCCCGGATGGGCTCACATTACTGACCCATCTGTTATGAGAGTTGAGGCGGCAGGTGAGGGAAGTACAGCCTCTAGGGCGATGAAAACCTAATAATTTCTCATACGCAGGCAAGCCAAGATATCAACTCAAGGCAGGGCAAGGCCGCGAAGCCGGCCAGAGTTATATGTATATATTCATTTGTAGTTTTGTGGAGAGCTAGGTGAGCAAGTCTGGCTCCCAGTTCTATTCAGATTTATCAAGCAAAAAATACAGAAAATATAACTATAATTCCATCAATCAATAGTGAGCCGCGTCAATGCGTCATGTTGTATCATGACATTCCCCATCTATCGAAGACACACTGTCATATATGCACATTCAGCATCGAATAATCTTTCTCTTTTCCCCAAACACGACTCATAGCTCAGTTTCATCCTCCAAATCTCAAAAGTATGGGATATTTACGTGATTGATGAGGGCCTTTGCAGCCACCAGCGGAACCTGGCACGTGAAACCAACGTCCAGCCAGCTTTGGCCTGCCTTGTGGGAGTAAGAAAGCGGGCTAAACCCCCCTTGACTCTCAGCATTTTTCTATTTGTCTAATTAGCGTAGAAATCTCTGCACAAGAATACACTGTATCAGAAGAACAATCCTCTACGAACATAATGACCTCATAACAATGAGTTAGAAGAGCCGAACTTAAAGCTGCCCCTTATTGGGGGAAGTGAGTCGAAGCAATTGCCTTGGGTCGTTGCCACATGTGCTTTTTCTTGGGAGCTTCAACCCTTAGTCAAAGGGAAAAAGAGATTCAGAGAGTAGAGTGTAAGTGTTCAGTCTGTGGCAGAATATTCAAAGAAGGTTGGAGCATTAATGGGAGGAACTTGCAATCGAATGAGACCAGAATTCCAATTCATGATCACGCGAAACCTCTTGACACCAACCCTGAATAACATCCGAGTGGTGTGAGCGAACTGCAGTCTAAAGATATAGTCAACTTACAAGATTTGGACGATGGGAGGAAAAGAAAGCGATTTGAGGTCCGAATAGCGCAACGTTCGTTGACTACGAGGGAAACAGAGTATATTGACAACAGTGATTTCAGAAGCGAACAGGGCTGGAGGATCTTAGTACCAGTCATACGCAAAGGCCGGAAGAAAAGAGCGAAGTAGAGTCTCTGGATACTACACACATTTTACCAGATTCTAGCGATGCAGATTTTTGCGATGCAGAGACTTTGGTTTCCAAGTATCATGCAGAGCTGAAAGGTGCAGAGACATTAAATTCAAGACATGGTATAGAGTTGATCGAGTTAGGAAATAATGATTCCACGCTAAAGGAAGTTCCCAAATTAGACGACGATCTGGGAAGCTTTTCCGATTCAAGTGAAGAAGAAGAGACTGACTGAAGTACCAGGGTTTGAACAAAATTTAAACAGAATATAACTAAGTTTTGAATATAATTGTGAAGGGTCATACTTCTTTAAGTTTGTGACGAAATGATAGCTGAACCGGTGTTTTTGGGCGGAGACAATACGTAGTCGTACTACACAAGAGTCTCTATACTCGCTGAAAAGATGCATTTGAGATTTTATATTATCTCAAATTATCTCATTTATCTGGTTATCTGAGACAGTGATGTTAGTCATTCATTTTTTGCGCGTGATGTATCATATTCGCATGATAATATAATATAATGTGACTATGATATTGATATTAATATTGCCAAAAAGTATTATGCGGATCTATAATATAGTTAATGATATAGTTAGTATATCTTGCTATCCTAATGGGGCGAAGGGTTTGGCTGCTCTGGGGCCGCCAGGACTTTTTCGAGATAGGACAGATAATAACGTGTCGAAGACTTGCCGATGACGTGTTTGGAGCGAGTAAAACATTACCGTGATACGTGTTCATTAACTGACGGCCCCACAACTCCGTATTATCGACTATCTTTTGATTTTGTCGCAGCCTAACGGACTTTGAGATGGATGACTCGCAGGATCCAGGATTGCCTCCTTATGAGTTACCAGATTTTGATTCCTCTCCCTTGGTGGTCCGACAGAAACTCCTTACTATGCCATTTTTGCCTTTGCCCCAGGGCCAGAGCGTCGATGCTGGTTGAAATTTTCTGTTGAAATGCACCAAGTGTGCTTTTTACAAAGAAGTCGAGTTGTCGCTCAATTCAACCAACTTGCGTGTAAATTGGAAACATCACCACTTCGATGTGTACACTACTGATATACAAGAATATAATCAAAATGATGGCATCTGCAATCCCCAAACACAAAACGTTTCCTCATCGTCTACGATTCTTCAGTACGTCGCTTCCGAAGGTGGTGACACTCCCAAAAATGTGGCATATGGGCCACAGCTTGTTCAGCCTCGGGTATTTGACTCACCGTACTACAAAGGTCTGATGATGCGATATATACTGAAGAAAATTTACCGTTCACTACCGCCGACTCCTCAGATCAGAATTGCAACAATCACTTAACCATGTGCGGTTATGTGAGGATCCTCATCTCCCCAAAATATCCGTTATATAATGAGGAATGACGTCAGCAACATCTGCCAGCTGGAGAAAGAGCGGGCACTCGTAAAGAGCCCCTCTAAGTAGTGTATCTCGAATTTTAAGGCCTCACTGGGGTTCATGAAAATTTCGGTGCACTAAATCCCCGGAGTCATCAAACTTCAGGACGAAGATATTATGATAAATTATGCGTAGAATATCCCACCCATAATATAATTAATTTAGGATATAATATTAATATCACCCAAAACTATTATGGATAGTCATAATATCCCATCATATAGTCAATATCACCATGACTAACAACACTGATCTGAGATAGTTATCTCAGATATGAGATAGGGAAAAAAATTATCTCAGATATTCAAAAAAGTGAGATAGTTTGAGATGATTTGAGATAACCATCACTGTTTGATATGGTGAATGTATAATCCATGTTAAAATTATAAATTTCTGATGATAAACATATGAGGAGATAATTGGAATATATAATATTACTTAACTATATAATAATATTGAAATAAATAATAATACTGAAATATCATATCATTCTCATACTTATTGCAACACTAGGGTGGGGGGACCGTGCGAGCCAGTGTTGCCGGTAATTAGTTTTTCGCGCGCTTTTAGTAGTTGAGCAAATATATTATATTTATATTTGCGAATAATATGAATATGAATATGCCTCAAATCACGAAAAATATTTTTTTCACGAAATATATTAGTAACTCGGTATGTTTTTTGCTATGTGAAATATACAATTATTAGGTTTAAAATATTTAAGGCATATTGAGGCATTTTTATGGCAAACTTCATACGTCACGTAGGCAAGATGTTCGAAGCAGCCCGGGAAAGACTCCTCAATGACTGCCCCTTTCGTATATAAGAGCTTCTGTGTCCAGTTGTTAGTTAGTTCAATGAAGAAAATCATGAGGCGAGGAGTATGCGCGAGAGCTTTCTCTGAAGTGACAGGTCTGGACGGTCAGACTAAATAAAGGCATATCTCTCTCGGAGTAAAGAAAGCACGGTGATTAGGATATTGTCACCTTTTATGACATTCAAGACAGAGATTTTACCATTGTCTATCTAATGGCAAGAGATTCTTTTGGCAACGCCCGCCATTTCAGCGCCTTGTGAATCTTAATTGTCCGGCTTGAATGATGTGGTAACAAAAAGACGAACCAGTTTAAACTAAAGTACAAATAAGGGTTTTGCAGTTTTCAAATCCCTAAGAGTGATAATAAACGAGGCTGAGACAATCTTCGACGAAGAAGACAAGGTGGTGGAACTTGGCAAAGAAGAAGGAACCTCTGGTCGCCTGCAGGTCACAGAATCGGATGGGCAAAGTGATCATGACTGTAACGACGACGATGATAACCTGTTGGGAATTCTTGCGACAATCTAAGCTCAGGCCGCTAGCTACTCACAAGGTCCGTTTAAAGGCTAGAAACAAGAGACGTAGAATGGGAATCATAACTGGTGCACGTATGGGAAAAAGCAAAGTAGCATATCGACTGAGGCACGAGCAGCCTCACCATGTTCAAGGTGAACGATCAGGAGCAGTGTTGCGCGCTATCGTAATTTGTATTACGAAAAATGACATTACGATGGAAATGACGGAAAACGAAAGACGATAATTGAAGTCATCAAAATCGTAAAAAAAAAACGATAAAAAACGATTTCGCCTTCTCTTTGGTCAATTCATGTCAAGCGCCAAACGACTTTCTTAAATTTAGGGCTGGAGCCCAGAATAGTGGGGACATGCTGGTCCTTTATTTGGCCACCGCTCTCAATCCAAAGTATAAATTCAAATATTTTCAACTCAGAGAATCTTTTCCGCCTGCTCTGGTTGATAATATTAGAGAGAATTTGGAAAGGGTGTACAAACTTTATCTGAGATACTACTAAAAGAGACAGGGAAATGCGGGAAGCACCTCACAAGGCGACCAATGCTCAAAGGCAGTTGATGTTGCGGGGACCAAACGCTTTTCTTTCCTTAGTGAAAATGAGTTTTCTGATGACGAAGAAGACGAGGTCAAAGCATATCTCTTTGAGAAATCCGAAGACGGAAACGTCGTCACTTATTATCGGTAGAATAAAAACAAGTTTCCTATGCTTTACAAGCTTGCGAAAGATATTATGGCTATCCCAGCTATGTCCGCGCTGGCATAATCATTCTTTTTGATCCTTAAAAATGTAATCACGAAGAAGAGAAATAGATTGTTCCCAGCCACGACCAAAATGTTAGCAGTTGTCAAAGACATGGTGAGAAAAATAAGGCCTGATGACGAAGACCTGGGTGTGGAATCTGGTTATGATAATGCTGGAGATGATGTGGAGTTAAACGATATGATTCTGAAAGAGATCGATGATGTTAGTCGTGACCAAATGGAAGTAGACATTGCTGAGGCTATTGAGATCATTTGAGGTCGTGGCCTTTTTGACGACTAAACGTATTTTAGCAATGAAGCAGTTATTTTTCTTGCATCACTCAAAGTAGATAGATATATGTTTCTCTAAAACAAGAAAATGCTAACATCGTCATTTCACCGTGCTAAGGAAAGGAGCGAAGACTTTTCGAACAGAAACAATTGGCTCGTTGTTCGGCGAAGTTGTTAATGCAGAACCCAGATCCACTCCGGCGAAATCTTAAGAAAATCACGATAAAAAAACGATAAAATTACGAATTAAAATTACGATGAGGATAAATCCAGGTCATCTTATCGTTTTTAAAAAAACGATGACGATAATTCTAGGTCATCGTTTCGTAATTCGTAATTTTATCGTTTTTCTATCGTAATTCGCAACACTGATCAGGAGCACACTCATCGCCAATAACATGAGCACAGAGTCGTTCCAATAAGGCGATATAATTTGATATAGTAAGTATATAATCCATATGCACATTATAAATATAATGATAAACATATGACGAAATTTTTGAATCATATAATAATATTGAAATATAATATCATATGCATAGTTATTGCAACACTGGTGCGAGCGCAGCTTAACTAGACACCATTATAAGACGCGACGCGACACACAGCGCCGCGCGCGCTCCAGCGGAATTACATCTCTATTTAATCATCTGGTTATTTTTCTTGCAAGGCATAAACGGGACATTTTGTTATATTTAATTCCGATTTCTTCAGTATATCGATCTTCAAAAAGCATAGATTCTGACTACGTGCTCAAATATACACCGTGGGCGTTTCACTCCATTCACTTACCGATTACCTAATACCGACCAACAGACTACCCCAAGGAATCTACCTTTTGATGACTTCTAATGGACTACATCACGGACTCCGATACAGAGAACTCTCTCCCGGTGCTACCGGTCTCTAGCATTGATGGAGAGATGCTACGGGATGTAGTCTCGTTTTTTTCTGCAGAAACCAAGGCCAGATTGCGGGCAGAGGCTGAAAACACGCCTTTCGCAGGGTTGTTTGAGGGATTTCCATCTATAGTACACGAAAACGGGCCACAATGTGCGGAAATGCGGGAAAATATGGACTCCACGCAATTGCTACGACAAAACAATCACATTGAGCCTGTTTTGGCCGAGTCTGAGCCTCTGCAGAGCGAAGCAGCACAGCCTATAGCGCTGACACATAGCGCTGAAACAGCTCCAGCTGAAATCGGCTTGAGACGCCCCAGGAGCTTGCGTAAACGCACGTTTGCGAGTAGGCACCCGTACATTGCCGACCAGGCAGATTGGCTTGGCATATGCACCGTTGACAGCATAAACGAGATGTTTGATGGCGACGAGGAGATTTCGAAGGTGGTCAGAGCCCTCAATCAGCTCTATCTACAGAAAAAGAAGCGATATCCAGATGAAGACCGGTATCAGCTGAAAGACTTTTACACACATTTGGGCCACAGTAAACTGTTGGCGGTCCAGGGCGATCCGGAAGCAGAAAATACGGCAGATTCTGGGGAGACAATGGGAAACGTCGATTCTCAGGAGGGAAATTACGATCCAGGTGGTCATAACTCGCAGATGGACCTAAGCGCCGAGGAAGATGAACTTATACCATATGAGGACTTCGAAATCCCTTATACCCAGGACGAAACCGAAGTGCGTAATTCTCATACCGTGTCTCCTAGTGACGATAGACTGCAGATCGGGGCTGAAATTGCCCGAAAAGATGTCTTTGCAGAATCTTCAGAAACAGAAAGTGACAGTGAGCCCGAGGAGCAGTACATCAAGGTCGGCGGCAGGTACAGAAAGGTGAGCACAATCTTGAGGGGTGTTCTCCCAGAGTCGGCAAAAAGGCTTGGGATATTCGACCGCAAAGCCCCTACGAAACGCCGGCGGAAAATCACACGTGAAGTAACGCCTCGTCGGGGCTTGGCCATTCGGAAAATGGGCTCTTCGAACTCAAATACGGCGGAATTGGAGAAGGAGCTTTACGCGCATTCAGAATCTGATGGTGAGGTTGGTGGCGGTTTTCTGGCCACGAATACATCCTTAATATCCTCAGCAAGACTGCTGTTTGAGCGGCCCATGTTTGAGGGTGAACAACCAAGCTTCACCAGAAATGCTACCTCTTACAGCTACGTTCTGGATTCGCCCGAACCGCAGTACGTTAGTTCAGGCTCAGACTCTGAAGTGGAGATGTTGCCTGTTGAAAAGCATTTTTTTCAAAGACCCCGTGACAGCCCGTCATTTCTTCATCATCCAACATATCCCTACCAACATGGCGATAATGATGATTATCAAGAGCTATCCATACCCAAAACAGTAAAACTTCCAAACCGTCTAGAGAATCAGTTCTTGGGAGGTGAAGTCGAGGAGTTTGATGAGATCAACTATGATCTAGCGCGGTCGCCCAGCAGACCCAAAAAACGTCTCAAGATGCCAACTTCAAGTAAACCTCGCCATGCCTTGGCTAGGAACTCCGTGAACACCAGAGACAAAGCGGCAGTTACCAGCAAAAGCCAACTGCGGCTCAAATCGTTCAGCGGGAGAAATGTACCAGTGAGGCGACCACTTGCTACACGCCCGAAACCACGGGCCCGTCCTAATTCGTTTGCAAATGGATCTCTGAAGTCACGGAAGGAGGAGGTCTTGGATAAGCTTCAATCGCGTTTGCCTGCTTTCCGTCAAGCTCCCGGACAGAAAGAGAGCGTACAACGCAAACCCGCGTCTGGAAAGTCCACTAGCGACAAGAATGCTGTATCAGAAAGAAAGCACGCGACTAACCAGATGTTTCATCCGCCATTACACCAGCCATTCAGGCGTGATCCCTTAGTGACCACTTCAGTAATTGAGGTGGAAAGTTCACGAAAGGTCATAGGTCCGTCTTTGACAAGTTACGATTCCGTGGTTCTGAATTTTCATCCTACCCGTCAGTCTCTTTTGGGTTCTGTCACATCCTCCTCCTTCAACTCATTAGCGGGCCTTGATGACATAAGCAGCGTGCGTGGGCTCCTGGATGGCCGCGTCTTTTTTTCAAACGAAGATAGTGTCACTATACCCTTTCGGGGCAAAATGTTTTCTCTTGCAATGTTCAGTCGGGCTGAGTCCAAAAATCACGTCTCCTCATTATTAACAAAGGTGAAGACGCTTTTGGAAACCCCCAAAGTGCTTTTAAAAGCAGACGTGAAGCTGGAAACAAACACGGCTCTTTGCTTGTTGATTAAATGGTTTCTCATGTGCCGTGAGAAGCCAACTACTGATATGATTGTGGTGCTCGGTAAGATTCTAGCGGATTTCTCAAAACTACAAACGAAGGAAGTGCGGGCCCTGCAAATCACCATACACGCTCAGCTACTATACATGTTATGGGTGTTCTTCCATATAGAATTGAGTTACAAATCCGGCGAGAGTGCCAAGCTTACAAAGATCTTGACCGGTTACACTGCCGACTTCTTTATGATCTTTTTCACCACTTTCACAGCTCAAGAATTTGCCCTGGCATTTGCGGATGAGTCTTCTACTGGAAAGATATCTGAAGCAGTTATGCTCGTTTATACCATACACGAAGAGAAAGCAAACAAGTGGTGGCCGCCTATGGTGCAGGCAATCGATGAGATGGTACCATTTGGAAACGGAATCAATGAGCTTTTCGACTTGGTGTACTTATTGGGTGCTATTATCCCAAAAATGCATTGCAGTTGGGCCCCATTTTTGGCCATACTTCAGAAATTGAAAGGCGCTGAGAATTCTCTGGGACATCGTCATTTCATTGCAACTTGTGAACTTGCACACCAGAGGTTAGAGTGGCCGCTAGAGGAAAAGATCTTGATACATTTATATGGTGTTTTTGGAGCTCGCAAATTCTCGAATTTTGCCGATGAAGTCAGCGTCCCGTCATCTCTCGGACTTGTTCATTCAAGGGCAGACATTCCACGAGGAAGCACATTCGAGAACTTTTTGGGCCTCCTATACGTGTATATGTCCGAGCTTTCGCTGACGAAACAGGTGAAGAAATTGATCTCGAAGTTGCTTGCGTCAAGCCACTATCTGTATGTTCGAGGAAGGAAAAGCCAAATAATGTTCGCCAATCGCCTCAACTTGATTGTCCTTCTCTCGCAGCTGTCAAGTGTAGACTTTGGCAATCAGCTCACAAATTTGATAACTCAAATAAGCCACTCTGCCGATCCATTTGTTTATGGCAGGTCACTTGACGCACTACAGGTAGTTTGTGATGGTTCCTCGAAGAAGAATGTCCCTATTCCCATAAACTCAATTGACATACTTTTCAAAAGTTTGACCCAAGACAACGTTCGCAAGGCAGTGGCGCCAGGTCTTTTTCAGAAGTTGATCAATTTGATGGGCCGCATATTCCGTGGAGACTCACTGGAGCACGATGCCGGGGTATTCGGATTGCTCAAAATCTTGAAAAACCAGGATCTTTGTAATGTCCCTAAGGCATCCATTTTTGAACTACTCGGAACAGTATTTCTCGCCATCATGGAGGTAGAAGTCTACATGACCAATTTGAAAGAATGGCAGTCTGCTTTAGTTGCTGATTTTCAGAAGTCCTTGATAAGATTCTTGAGTTCGCAAATGGATCGGTTACCAGTGTCTGCACCCAACGAGGATAGCTGCATCGAATCGATTGTCGAGTTGACAATACAAATTTGGATGCTTTGTGGGAAAATAAGCGGGACGCAACATTGGAATAACATGGTCTACCAAAAATACTCATACCTCGGCAACTCCATTTCGAGGAACCGCTTTGTCATGTTCTTCTGCCTCGAATATATTCAGTATAGTGACATCGATAGTTTCGTGTTGCAAGAAATCGAGAAAGTGTTTCTTACTGGGCTTGTTTCACCTGCATTATCCAAATACTCGGTTGAACTTTATCGCTCGTTGAGCAGCAATAATAAGTCAATGTTCTGGGCCAAGGGCTCTTCAATTCAAGAAATATCTTCTGTGTTCGCTCTTCAAACCTTTCGTTTGCGCATTGTTGGTAAAGCGTTTGAACTGTTGATGTCATCCCAGAGCCTTCATGACAATGAAAAATCCGCCATGTGCTCTAGCTTTGTTAAACGTCTTCTTGATGTTTACACCGATAACCGATTCGAACAAAGTGTCACCGAGATGTGCAAGAAGATGACCGAAATCTTATTGAGAACATCGAAAAGAATTGTTTCTGAAATCGATGAATTTTGGGAACTTTCCAGCAAGCTTGGTTTCCCCAATAAAAGTATCCAAAACAAATGGTCAGAAGCAGATGAAGTAGGAAAAGTGCATTTGTTGAATATAGAGTTCATTTCTGCACTTGTTTACGGCAAGGATTACATCGCTGCATTGAACAACTGGACGAACGAGACAAGCAATGTGCTCATTTTTACCCTTTTCGAAGTTTACTACAAAGCATTGAGCCTGAGCGATGCATACTGGGCACACATTTCTTTACTCATGGAATACATTCTTCTTCAATTAAATGCATTTCGAATTGACACGAGCCATGCACATTTTAAGGAGTTCCTCGAGATTACTACACACTTGGCTGCCATATCGGACTACGAACAAAACACAAAGTACGTTCTTTACGAGATTAAAGCACTCACAGCATGTGCTCTGATCCTCGAGAACGCGTTTCACATATTCGATGGCTACAAAGACAAGCAGGATATCCGACGTATCATTAGCACTTTCGTGGGCCAATTGTCCTTTCCCAAAACACAAGGGTTTACAGAGTCAGTCTTCTCGAAGATTAAAATTGATCAGCTACAAAGTGGAGTCACAAACTCCTACCACCCAAAGCATGAGCACACAAATGAGGAGCATCATTCGGCATCACTTATCCTCAAGGACGTTGGGGAAAATCTTTTTGATATAGCCTACGCCGAAGTCAAGCAAGAAATTGAGAAGAAAGGGATTGACTACTTTGATTTTGATTAGCACAGCATCATACAGCATCTAGCTTTTACGGAAGCTAGCACAAATCCATATTTGCATCCGATCTTTATACATACCACTCTAGTACCGACCAGCGAAATCTCACAGGAGGCCTCGCTGGCTCTTAATAAGCTCAATTTCGGCCCCAAGCTTATCTCTACCCTTTTTCACATCCAAAAGTGCCACCACAGCCTTTACCATTTCGTCGTATTTCGCCATGGTCTTCCGCGTGGGCATATTGGGCTTCCAGCTTGTGCCCCCAGCAGTCGGGATTTCGAGCTCTTGTAGCACATTATTGACAGCCTTAAAAACAGACTGGCGTTGTTGTAGACCAGAGAGTTTCTGTGTCGACCGGAGAATAACATTTGGATTTAGACGCTCATTGGCATGGTAGTGCAACCCATATGCTTCTTCTTCCTTGGTAGTGAGTCGTTTTGCCAATAATTGCTGAATCGCATTTGGCTCGCCCTTGTCAGGAGCTTGGTTCTTCAAAACACCGGCCAAATACTGCTGCAAATGAGTCTGGAATGTGCGGTCACGTTTATGCGAGGACGACGCTGCCAGCGGAATCGGCGGCGGTACGGGGTCTGCAGGCACATTTGCTTTTTGCAGCATTTTCTTCTTCTGGTGCTTGTCTAGAATCATCAAGTTGTTGTATAAGTTAGTGAGTCCCTGTGAGGATTGGTACTGCTGCACAGACTGAGATGGCTGAGGCGAGTCGAGAAGGGTTAAAAGATTCGATCTTTCCATGAGCATTTTCTTGGCCGCAAGCTCAAACCGGCGGGCTTCAATCACAAGCGATTCTTCTTCGGCAATCTCTGCAGGGGTTCTCCTTAGTAGGCTCTCCAAATATTGTTTACGATCGATTTCAGCTGTTTTCGAAAAGGCATCTAACAGCTCCAATAAGTTTGGGTTGCCCGTGCCTTTGTACTTTAAGATCTTTGCACAAACTCGGTAGAAGTGCTCTTTTAAGTCCTCCATTGTGCGTTCAAAGCACGCAGGAAACCTGTCGTTGATGATATGCCATTTCAACTCAAAATCCTTGCAATATTGGAATAATACCCGCGTCTCCTCGTATGTCCAATCTGACTTCAAGTCAGAATCTGCATGGGTCGCCTGGGTTTCCTCGGTTTCACTCAAATGCAGAGCTGTTTTTGACTCTGGAGACTCAGCGGCTACCACTTGATTCTCAGATAACTCGCCTGTTTTCTCGGCTTTTTCGTCGGCGTCTGCGGCTTTTTCGTCGGCGTCTGCGGCTTTTGGGTCGTCTGGATTCGCTTGTTCTTTATCATCACCATGTGAGTCTGAATTCCCGTCATTAATAGGGACACTTCCAAGGCTGGTTTTCGAAGTAGCCGCCGTATCCGAGTTTTCGCCACTAGCAACGTTCGTCACCTGTGAATCATCGTTTTGGCCATCTGAAACACCAGAATTTGAAGGACTTCGAGCTTTAACATTTTTCTCCGCGTTATCGCTCACTTTTGGAACGTTTTCAGACGATTCTGCCCCGGGGGTTTCCACATGCTGTTTTTCGCGTGCCTGGCGCTTCGCTCGTTCCAGCTCCATGATTTCAGACATGATGTTGTCATACATGGCCTCGTCCACCAAATCAGGAACGTCTATATCCACCAAGAACTTGTCAAAGAAGTAATCCTCGTCTTTATTACTTGCCTCCAAAAGCTCTCTTGAGCCCTTTTCCCAGTGCTTGAATGTCGCCAGCAGACCTCGTTTGCGGTTCGGCACAAATGGCATGCGTGTCCACGGCGACACCCTTTGCCGCCGGTCCTTGTTTTTACCGCCCATATTCACGCTGACGGGCGGAGTATTGGGACCCAAAAGATTATACAATTCACGCGCCATTCCACCTTTCTGTAGCGACGGCTGCTCGACTTTCTGCCGTTTTTTTGCCGGCTGTGTGTCGTCACGCTGTACATTAAGCACGTCAAGGATATCGTTAGCGGACATTTTGTGGGGTTTGTCGTGCGTGGTAAGGGTTTAAAGGTGAATATTGATGTTTAAGTGCAAGTTTATTGTGAGATTATATATCACGTGATTCTGCTCACGTGACAAATCTATGTGTTTTGTGTGTGGGCAATCTCTACTGATTACCCCTGTACGAACACAGGTACGAGAGATATTTTATTCCAGATATTCGCCAAAGTTTGAAGACATCTGCATGAAGTTCAGGTGCTCGTAGTTGCCTTTTCATGCTTACCTCTTGTCCCACTGAGTGTAGGAGGGTGACTGTGGGCTTGACCAGCTAGTGTACCCGTGACTGTAGCCAAAAGATTTCTCCAGTGCAGGCTCATACGTTGATCTGTAATGCACACATCATCTTCTGTTGTTTGAAGGTTTTCATTTTTCTGGCTGAGTGTAGCGAGAACGTGTGATTACATGCGGGAAAGACCGGTATGACCAAAAAATGTTTCATTGCGCGCGACAGGGAAGTTATAGAATCGAGGCTCTCAAACCAGGAGTTTCTGAGATCAGATATGTGCCCAATCCAGCTACATATCAGCGGCTTTCACTCAATACGGGATTCCTCTAGCCAGTCAGTAGTACCCATTTGCGTGAGTCGACTTAAGGCACGTGCAAATGCAAATTTCTCTTCGTCGTTGGCAAACATTGACGCCGTTTTCGCCACCAGCTTGTCGAAACCATGCTTTACCACCAAGTCATCATCCTCAAATGTTTCCTCGGTGCCCGTATCACTTTGCTTCTTGAACAACAGATAATTGTCCTTCAGGAGGTTTTCAGGCTCCACGAACAAGTCCTTAAACGGGGCCGCTCCGGTGGTGGCTATGCTTCCATGCGCATCATATACAGCGTCGAGAAATGTGATGAACCGCCGTACCTTGTCCCTTACGTCAGTACTCAAGTAAGGGATATCCGTAATAAGAAAGGCTTTATATGTGTTGGCCAACGTGAGGTAGTCGCCCGCGCTTAGGTTCTTCCCACAAAGCTCCTCGAAAGAAAAACGGGCCACATATGGCCTACTGCTTACTGGCACATGAAGTGTGCGGCCCCACACCGTGATCGAATCATCTGTCAGGATTGAATCTGCTGCACTTGCCTGATTGAAATATTCAAACCATTTTTCGAGGTGCTTGCGGCTTGCGGCAATATTGGCTTTGCTGTGATACTTCACACCCGGCTTGGGAAAGTGGTACACAGATGAGAACGGACGCGCTATTTTCCGATAGTCAGTTGGCGAATTGAGATAGATGACCTTGGTTTCTTTTTTGATCATTTGAATGCAAGGGATAAACAGAACTCTTTGAATACCATTCAAGTACAAATCATCGGGCGCCCGATTTGAAGTTGCAAATAACACAACACCATATTCTGGGCTCATAAGTAATGTGAGGAGTCTGCGCAAAAGCATAGCGTCCGCCACGTCTGTCATTTGGAATTCATCGAAGCATAACACTGTAGAGGTCTGTGCAATTTCACTCGCTAAGAGCGGAATTACATCCAAATCAAGATGATTGTGTTCTCGTTTGAGCTGGTATGAACGCTTGTGCAAATTTTGCATGAACTGATGAAAGTGGAATCGCCGTTTCGGTAGGCTGGCTGGAACAGTCAGGTAAAACAAATCCATGAGCATGGTCTTTCCACATCCGACATCGCCCCACAAATAGATGCCTTTTACGGGCGAGTCCACTCGGCTGATCAAGTTTGAGTCACCTCGACTAAAAAACCCGGCTACCAACTTGGAAATTCCTGTCTTGGGTTTCAAGTTTTCAACATCCGGTGTAATCACCGCGGGGGGCTCATATGACTCTAGCTTTGCGTGGAGATTGGAGAGACTCAGGAGTATTTTGCGTTGGTATGGATCTTCCCTGAGCTTGTTGAGAGCCACGCGCTGATCGTATGCTTGTAAGGGTGTGATATTTTTCTTGACTTCGTTGCCCGCACTGTAGAGCCTTGACCACCCAGCCCATCCATGCTGTTTGAACACCAGCCGCGATAGGAGAATGCTCATTATGACGAGAAAAGCGTGTTTCAATAAAAATTACGCGGTCACCAATTAGATTATCAGCAGAGGTCGAGTGTGATATGCAATAGATTTCGCACGCGATACTTTCGATATGAAATGTTGGTGTGCTTATCTGGGATCCCCACAATGTTTGAATCTCGGGAAAAAATAACGGCCGGCCGTTTAGTTCCTTTTTTTCTGATGCGCGCCGTTTTCAGCCCCGCATTTTGGGAAGACCTCGGCGCACCTGCATGAAAACGTCTCCCGCTCGGGATGTCACGCAGACACCTGACACTTCGCCGAAAAACTAAAGTGGTCTAGGAGCGGTACTATATTGAAAAATACCGAAGTCATTCTATCGTCAAATTTTGAGCATAAGTGCTAATTTTCCAAAAGGTGACACAGGCCAATAACACCAACGTCACTGCGAGGTTTTTTCCACATCCGGTTAAGGTCACACGTTACATGACTGTTCCTGTCACTCGGCCGTTAGATGGCACAATTTAAGTCTCGAGACAAAAACACCTTTGAATTACTTCGTATCGGTCATTTCGAATAATAGATCGTCATTATCAAAGCTGGAATCATGGCCTTGCCGAGTTTGGCTTTTGCTTCCGCGCAGCGTGGAAAAGTAATCTATCCCTTCTTCATCTTCATCAAATACGTCCTCATAGTTTACTTCTTCTCTTTGTGTATCGTAGACGGATGCGGTAGTGGCTAAGCCTGATACGACCTTTTTGGTGTGTGCGCTAGCCACATGAGATGCATGTGCAAGTGTTGTAGCTGTCAGTGGTAATGCCACGAGGTTCGGCAACGGCGAGTTAGAGTAACCAGCCCGAAATTCGGGCCTTGATTCTATTGAACTTTGGGATTTGTCACCTCCTAATTTGCCGAGCCTGGAGTTTATTGATGGCATGTGAGATTTCTCGTAGGAGTCAAGCGGCAAAGAAGGCGCCGGCGACCCTGTTGACCGTGATGATCTTCGTGTAACAAGCCTGTCATCCAGCGGGGATCTCGACTGATTATATTGAAGTACCAAGCTAGCATTGACACTATCACTGAGATGCTGATAGTGACTCTTTAGCAATTGAAACCTGCTCAATGCTTCGAAATGAGTACTGCTTTCATTGTTTGGAGTCGCCAGTTTTGAGTCATGATTACTATTACTCAACCGAAGCTCCGAGGTCCCGTCAATCATCTGCACGAACGAACTTATATCATCATCTGCGTAAAGTCCGCTAAAAGGAACACTTGAGGAAGTCAGATCTACACTTGGGCCAAAATAAGTGTTGCCGTCCGCATTTGAGCTCCCGTGTCTCGCAGATGTGTTACTGAAACGGCGGCTTTGACGGGAGCCGAAGGAAGAAGAGAAGCGAGGTGTATTGGAGTTGGATTCGGGATAGTATTCTTCAGAAACTAGATGCGCGCCGTGAGATGACGAGATTGAGCGGGGCAACAGCGGGTTATGTGTTGGAACATTGTGAACTGCTGGAACTGTTGATGAAGATGTACTTCCACGCGGATTTCTGAGTAAAGCAACCAAAGAAGCATTTGATCCTGAGCGGTTGCTGGTTATTGACACGCGTCGCTCCGTAGAAGATCCGGTAACATTGGTCTGTGTTGAGTTGATCGTGCCGTAAGGCGGTGAGGATGGGCTTCCTATTGACCCAACCTTGAACGGCTGGATGCTAGGGCGGGAATACGCTGGTGATGTCGAGCTAATCAGGATGTGTTTCTTTTGTGTAAGCCTGGGCGGTGAACTACCCTTATCCTGAATTTCGGAAGTGCAAGGCAGCACGGAGTATTTACCTTGAGATTGGCCAAAAGATCCTCTTTGTGGTTTGGGCTCGGGCGTTGGAACATATGGAGTTGAATTAGCTTCCCTCAATCGTTCTGTGATATCCTGGTGGGCTGTTTCAGGGCGCGATGCAGCGGTTACACTCACCTTCACGTCTTGGGGCTTATTTGCCCGTTCGCTATCGGAAATCATAAAATGGTTTGACAACCTCTCCTCTTGGTCCTGTGCATGGAATTTATAGTGATTCCGGTACGCAACAGACACACGCAAGGTTCCGAGGCTGGTGTGGATCGGAGAAAATTCTCTCTGCGTCAAGTGTGAATCCGTGAGAAGCATTTGGTGCGGTACAATCGATTTTGATAGGCCTACCCGGCCCTTGGAGTTAACAGGCTGCTTCCCGTCAATAAACCGGTTGCGAAGCACCAAGTTTTTACTTGCCAGCTTGCTCATTAGCTTTCTCGCCTTGTACGCCGGGAGAAGCCGGACAATGCCATAAATCACCCGAATGAGAACGATCGCCTGTTTGTACACCAGCGGAAGTTCCTCAGAGCCGGCATGAATCAGGCCGGTGCGGTCGAACTCAATGAGCCAGCGTTCCAATACCACCTCCAGTTTCTTCGAGCCTTTTTCCGCCACGGGCCACGCACCGCCGTGATCATCCTCAAGCATCACCATTTCACAAGGAGAAAGCTGCCTGAGGTCCAAATATGTTTCTATAATCATCGGCGGCAACTGGGATAGGTCTACATGCAGTTTCCACGGCCGGAGCTCCTGCCGCGCCCACTCACTATCCAAACTGGGCATGTGTAGGTTGAACCATTTGTTGATTTTTGCCAGCGCGCTATTTTTGCCAGCAGGCGTTTCGTACGGCAGCAATTGGGACTCGGCGGCCGACCGTGCCTGCACGATCACCTGCAGCGTCTTGGTGAAGAAATTCTGTACCACCTGGGCAAGTTTCGACTGCCGGCGGCGGGTATCCGATTCCAGCATCGACGACAGCGTGCGAAGGTCCATTTTTGGGTATTATTTTCCGGGAATTTGTGCTTTGCGTTCGAAATCAGAATCAATTTGGTTCTAGTGGTCTCAAACTTGGTTTTATTTCTCGATGGAGCGCCTCAATTGCGTCGTCTGGGTTGGCCGGCGGGTACGCTATCTGATGATCAAGAAAAGCCAAAAAAGTAGAAAACACGCAGTCGTTTTTTTTCTGATTTAAACGGAAATGAGAGCCAGAAGGTTAGGTGTTTCCCAGAATGCAGCCTTTTTTTTGTCTTAATACGTATGTGAGTCTTTTGCTAACGTTCTGAGTCTATATATAAATAACCAGTATGGATTTGTGGGGAGAGGGCGGAGATCGGCACGTGGTTAGGGGTACGGGTGTTTGATCGATCTGGACTCAGTTTTCTTGAGGTTCTCTGATGCAAAATTTGACATTTACTTCAATGTGCTATAAATCACCGATCTTTCCTCAAAAAGATAAGAATCGATCAGCGTGAGCCAATGTGAGATGCCTGATCGAGGCAAATAGTAGTAAATTGTGGCTTCGTGTCTCCTTTTTATTTTCGTTAGTCATGTTCGCGCGATCTGGTGAGATAGATCAGTGTTGCAATAACTATGCGAAAAATATTATATTTCATTATTATTATATATTTCAAAAATTTCCTCATATATTTATCATTATATTTATAATTTAAATATGGAATATATATATACTGTGTTGAAATATATCGCCTTATTGGAGGGACTCAGTGCTTCTGTTCTAGACCATACTAGTGCACATTTATAATAAGTGCGAGACCACCAGCAGTTGGTGGCAACATATAGGGCCTGAAGGTCCCACGCTCCTTAACTCCATGTTGGCGCCGGTCAACACAACATCGGAAAACTTAAGAAAATTGTATTGGTTTGTGAAGACCGTCAAGAAGGTATACACTCGAAGACGGCGCGAATCACCTGATGGGTTCACATTACTGACCCTCCTGTTGCGAGAGTTGAATAGGCAGGCGAGGGAAGTACAGCCTCTAGGGCGATGACAACCTAATTATTTCGCATACGCAGCCAAGCCAAGATATCAACGCAAGGCAAGGCAGCGAAGCTGATTGAGGGTTTATATATATTCAGGTATAGTTTTGTCGAGAGCTGGGTAAGTAATTCTGGCTCCCAGTCCTTAATCATATTTATTAAAGCAAAAAAAAAAAATTATTGGAGAGACTCAGTGCCTCTGTTCTAGACCATGAGTGTGCTCTTGAACGTCCACCTTGACCATGGCGAGGCTACTCGTGTCTCATTCGATATGCTACATTGTATTTCACACACATGCATCAGTTAAAATTCGCAGTCTACGTCTCTTGTTTCTAGCCTTTGAAACTTACTTTGCGAGTGTTTAGCGGCCTGAGTTTAAATTGTTCCAAGAATTCCCCACAGGTCATCATCGTCGTCGTTACAATCATGATCACTTTGCCCAACCGATTCTATGACCTGTAGGCGATCAGTGGTTCCTTCATCTTCGCCAACTTCCACCACCTCGTCTTCTTCGTCGAAGATTGTCTCAGCCTCGTCTAATATCACGCCTAGGGATTTGAGAGCTGCCAAATTCTTGATTGTGTTTGAGCTCAAGCGGTTTCGTTTTTTTGTTACCACAACATTCAATCGGGAGAATAAAGATTCACAAGGAGGACATGGCTGGCGGTGACAGAAAGTCTTTTGCCATTAGATAGAGCACGGGAGAAGCTCTCTTTCGACTTTCATAAAAAGTGCCAGCATCCTCATTGCCGTGCTCTCCTTCCTCAGAGACATATGCCTTTATCTCGTCTGCCCGCCCAGACCTGTCACGACCTGTCACGACAGAGAAAGCTGTCGCGCTTACTCCTCGCCTCTTGATCTGTTTGATTGAAGTCAGATTCTCCCCTTCGTGCACCAGTGTAAAGTGTAATTAGATCCCGTCGTCTCCATAACATCAAGATGCCGCTTATACTCGTCTAAACTTGATAGAAATAATCCTTGATTTGACCAAGACCGAATGAGGGTAGCCAAGCTCCATGAACACATCCAATTTCAATCGAGGGGATCGAGTACTGAGGCAAGGTAAAGATTCTTGATCGAACTGATGTCTTCACCATCTATGGGATAGTAAGAGAGCAACTTCTCTCGCGCCTTCTCTGGGCCTAATGTGATAAGAGGGTTACTACTCTCAAATCCTTTAGTTTGCCAGTCCTCAAGCTCCTTCAAAATCCTATGAACATAAGGGATTGTGAAACTAAGTGTCAAGCTTTTGTGAGCTTGGAGAGGAGAGCAAGTGTAGCTTTCCGAAAAATCCAAAGTATATCACGAACAGTTGGTGAGTAGCTCCACTCTTCATTGGAGATGTTGAAGACCTTGAGCTCAAGTGTCTTGCGTCTAGCTTCAGACAAACGACTTGTTTTTGTCAAGAGCTCAGTGATATCCGGTCTCAGATTAATGAATCGATCGATCATGTTGTCTTAGCATCTAAGGGAACTCTTGCCTTTGGGACGTGTGAAATTTAGCATGAAAATGCCTAAAAGTGCCTTATATATTTCAAACATATCTATAATAAATTCCGCAGACCAAACCCTATATTGACTTAATAATATATTTCGTGAAAAAACTATTTTTCGTGATTTGAGGCATATTCATATTCATATTATTCGCAAATATAAATATAATTTATTTGCTCAATTACTAAAAGCGTGCGAAAAACTTATTACCGGCAACGCTGAGATAGATAATAGCTTTTTTTTTGCGTACACTCCAAAACTATCACGAATCTTGTATCCAAGTGCATATAGGGTGAGTTTTATTAACACTATTCACTTGTACAGCCCGTCCAGTTCTCTACTGGCACGCTACTAATGCGTCGCGTAGCGTAGAATTTAGGAAGCTGTGTCTCAAAATTTGGGTATGAATCATGAATGATGTCGTATAGTCGATAGTATTACTGGGAATAGAGACATCAAGCAAGCAGCGCTAATTTAAAACGGAAGAAAGTGGTATAATTGGATGAAGTCAGACGTACAAACATTTGCTCGAAAAAGAGAGCAAGCGAATTCATGGCACTGGTGACCGTGGTCTATTGCAGGAAAATGTTCATACTATCCTCCAGCTCTTCTTCATAATGTGTCGCAAGATCGTGGTCAATAAGTAGATCAAAACTTTCTTTCTCCTCTTCAAAAGCTCTAGTTTGGGTCTGGCGTCAAGACAATCGGAGGTGCATTGCTTGGCAATACTCGTAGTACTTGCCTAAATGGAACACCTAACATGGCGCGTCTGATAATCTAAGACACGCTATTCAAGCTTCACGCGTTATCAAGGCACGAGATTCGCGACCTCACGGTTCGGAAAGAATGCTGGGCACGCATACCAGGGGCTGTTCGAAAATTAGCCATTGAAATACCCTTAAAATCGGTTATCTATCCATATAGATAATATACTGCATACAAGCTCTACGCTCTCTACTCCACGCAACGCATTCGCTGGGTCTCAGCGTAGCTACGGAGTAGCGTGGAGTAGAGAGCGTAGCTACTCAGTAGCGTAGCGTATTAAATTCTCTACGCGGCTACGCACTTTTTGCCCATCTCTGTGGTGTACTACATGAAAGCTTACCACGTCTTCAATAATCGATTGAACCAAAAACGAACAACAACGAACAAGAAGAAACTAACCCAAGCTACCTTATCGTGTGATGACTGATTCTTCCCAGATGGATTTAAATCTTAACTTGCTTACTTACTGAAGTCGACTAGATGATTCATTCTACTCCATGCAGTCAGCTCTAAGTGACTCATGTCTTTGATGGGATTAATCCAGGATTCCCTGATCCGGGATCCCTTCATGTATGAAGTTGGACTTGTTTCCGGTGACTGCCGACCGGTCACCCCGATTCTAGAGTATACTGTATACACTGGATTACTTACATGTCTTTGGGTGTGTGCTGTCTGTGCTGTTAATGCCCATACAAAAGCCTATCCTACATAGACGTTACTGCCTATACATTCCTAGGGGGAAACTCAACAAAAGCCCCAGACGCCATTGAATATCACGTGACCGACCTTTTGAGCCCAGGAATGGAATAGCAAACTGAAAAGAGTATACGTATTGTTCTAGCTAGTAGTCAAGTAAATTTGGTGCTACGCTTCTCAAAACATCCAAGGGACCGTATCTTCCTTTGCATGCCCTCTCTCGATCAGCTGAACACGCCGAATCAGCCATTCAATCGGTCACGCCGAACGTATAAAGTGTCACTCGAAAACTTCGCCCCAGCCTTCAAGCATTTTCAGCATTTTTCAGCCTTTCACAAAAGCACTTCTTGCTTTGGCATTATCAGCACAGATCAAGAGCGCTCTCTGGAGTTCTCTCCTCGTGGATTTCTCTGCGTATGCATCCGAGACCTCCATGGCCGTGCGTTTCGAATTAGTCAAAAGGGCACTTGACAACGCCATATGCGAGTCAAGGTTTTTCCAGATGTTGAAATCTCCCGGGAACAACATCGCAAACTTTTGCCACACGGCCGAGCCATCACGGCCACTCACCCGATCACTGATCTCCTGAAGCAATTTAGGCACCTGGCGGAAATTATCGCCAATAAGTTCCTGTAATTGCAAACCCTCCAATTCTTCCTTGATGGGAACATAGTATTCCTCGAAACTGTTGGCCACAGAAATCGCACCTAGTGTCAACACCACAAGCAAAGACAGGCCGTTTTCCTCAATGAAGGAAAACAATTGGTCAATCGCAGCTTGCTTCGATTCGGGAGTGTCCAAAGCATGCAAAATCTGCGCCGTGAGCGTTACAGCCTTCTGCGACAGACTATGTTCCGCAAGTATGACCTGGAACTCTTCCAATGCTTCGTTGAACTGCTCATTGAAGAAAAACGAGAGGCCGATCACAATTCTGGATGAAAGCGCCGCTTCTCGAACGGACTTGGAATCTTCTTCTTCCGACAAAAGATCGAGTGTGAATTGTGCATTCTCAATTGCGCTCTCATAGTTCCCGTTTCCAAGGTACACTCTTGCCAACAGGGTCTTTGTTGTGGCGACTTCAAGCAATACAACAGGGCTTTCAGTCTTCTCAAAGCGCTTTTCGAGGATCTCGCTGAGCTTCTCTCCAATGACTATACTTGTTTCATAAGTATGGCAGCGCTCACTCAAGAGAAGCGCGAGTTTGAGCCCGGTCTCGTTGTTCGGCTGGAATTTCAAAAAGCTCTGAATGGCAAGGTTAGCGATACTGAACTCCTGGGCGGCCTCAACGTCGCGTGCATCTTTTGCGTTTCCGAGCCTATTGTTGACCACGGAAAGAGCGTAGCACAACTGGGCCAACGGACTGCGCCCGTTTGAAAGCACGTACGCGTGTGTAGATAGTCTGGTAGACTTAGCGAGATCTCCAGAAGCCTCTGCTGTCAACGAGTTGCCGAGCCAGGGGGTGGACTGTTCTGGCGCCAAGGATGTGGCTCTATCAAACGCCTCCTGAGCCAATTCCGCGTCTCCGTAACGCAAGTATAACGCAGCCAAATTCGACCATACGCTGACGTCGCGTGAATCAAATACACTGGCCTTGATGTAACAGTGTTGGGCGAGCAAAGGGTCTAACGACACATAAGCATTTCCTAGAGCAATCCAGTACTGCGCATTTTCAGACTCGAGTTTTATCGCCAGTTTGAAACACTCGATGGCACTTTCACGGAACTTTAAGTTTTCCTCCTCGAAGATATTAAATGCTTCCAACATCGCTAATCCAAGATTGTACTTGGTGTACGCACGAACAAGTTTATGCACTTTTTGGCCTGAAGCTTGCGTTGCAGCTCGAGCACTCAAAATGCTAAGCATAGATATTGCTTCAAGATAGCTCTTTGCTTCAAATAAGGAGTTGGCAGTATTGAGAGAGGCAAGCTCATCGTTAATATTATCAACCCCCGACAAAATTTGCACAACGGTTTCAATTGGCGAATCCTCGACGTCTTGCTGAACTTTCAAAATCAATTTCAAGCACTCTCCCAACGCTTTCCACAAACTTAGCGAGGCGAGGTTTTTCTTGGCAGCCACAGCAATTATCTCAATGGTGGCTCTATTGTTCGAGAGCATCCGTTTAATGAAACCGCCCGCAAGTAGCTGCGCACTATACATGATGCTCTGTTCATACAAGGCATTAAGTATGCACTCCGCGTCGGGGTTCATTTTTAGTGCTTTGCGCAACACATCCAATCCGCTGGAATAGTCGCCTATCATACACACGGAGGAGCCTAGCATGTACTGAGATACCCACGAGGACGGGTCGGTTTCGCTTGTGTGTAAGAACACCTTCATGGCAGCGTCCATGCGTCCGCAGTTGAAGTATGCCTCACCCAAACCGATCCAGCACTCGAGGTCCATTGCCTGCATACGAAGCGCCGTCTGGAACCACTCAATTGCCTTGGCATCATCCTGTCTGTTCAATGCCGAGCAGCCCAAAACTCTGTACGGCCACGACTTGTCTGTGTCCTCATAAAGCTGGCTGAAAAGAATCCGCCGAGACTTTTCGGAAGTCACCACGCGCTTGCAAAGAATCTCCGTCACTTCCCAGTCACTATTTTCAGCTAGGTCCTGCACAAGATACTTGGCGGCAGTGATTTCCGCCACATCAAGCTCGAATGCCTTGTAGAAACACTTTTGGGCGCGTAATTTGTCACCATAATGGTCATGATAGAGCACACCGAGAAGGGTGTATGCAGGAGCAAATGTTTTTGAGTCCTTGAGAGACAAAATGAGGAGATCGTAGGCATTTTTGAGGTTCGTTTCTGATGTGCTTTCCATCACGTGACTCTTTGCTAACCGCCAGCGGATATTGGCCCTGGTGAGCACAGATTTGGGGCCCACGCCTTGCACGTTAGCCAATGCCGACTCCAACACAGTGCGTCCTTTCGCGTAGTCTGCCTGCAACACATAGCACCACCCAAGCTCCATAAGCGCACGGGCGTCGTGGGGGAAGTCACGTGACACTTGCTCAAGGAGTTCGCTTGCACTTTTCAAGTCCCGTTTCACCATAAGTATCAACCCCTTCCCGATCAACGCCTGCTGGTTACCCGGATCGTCAATTAGGACCTTGTTGTAAATCTGAAGCGCGCGGCCGAAGTTCTTGGGTACTTCGTGGTAGGTGTATACCACTGCCAACAGACACAAAATGTCGCGTTTGCAATGCACGAGGTCGATGTCATACGTGCGCTGCATGTCGGCTAGAGCTCGAATGACCACCGTGCACTTCTCTGACGCCGCCTCGTATTCTTGCAAGTGGATGTAGTAGTTGCATATAATGCGGTGTGCGAGCATCAGATCCTGGCATTTGGCGTATCCTTGCAACATCAAATTAAGCACCTCGCTCGGCAGGAGGCTGTCCGAAACGACTTCGTCAACCTCAATGACATCGCTCTCGATGATTATGTCCGGCTCCAGCTCCTGCGACTCAAAATAAATGCCCTTATACTGGGTCTTGTCAAATGGACACATGTCACTCATAACATACAGGTAAAGCACCGCACTTAAGCCTTCGCCCTTGAACTTGGTGATTGCTTTTTTGATCAAATCTTGGTCGAGGTCTCCAAGCGTGTTTGGGTCCTGGAAATCCAAGTGGAGCGACCATGTGAATAGATCCAGGGTGTCTAGAAGCACCAAGTCGTCAGCCATTTCCTTGATTTCGAGAAACATTTCCTTTTTGTGTGGCATGATCTTAAGCAACGCGTATTTGTATTTCAAAAACTCCACCTCGTACAGTCTGCGCAGTGTTTCGTCGTCACAACACTGAAGATACATCTCATATAGTACCGACACATCTGACTTTTCGCGAATCAGCCACTCCAACTCATGCAAATGAGCGACCAGCTGTGGCGTGGGCACGCGGGGCAAACGCAATTTCTCCTTGGCCACCGCTTGGCGTACCTCCAGGTCCTCCCGACTTTTCACAAGCGTCAAGAGCTTATGAATGTTATCTGCAGGATTTCCCAACGCCGACCCAGCAATCTCGGCCAATTCCGTGCCTGGGAGCACAGCCCGGAGGTAAACCTCGTTTAAGATTTGGTCTTGTGTATATTTTCGCTCATGTAAATAGTTGTACATGTCCTTGATTGTTTCAGCAATCGGCAATTCCAGGTCAATCTGCACTTTCAAGTTCTTTGCCAAGATTTGAAAGTATTTCACAAAGTCGTCGCCCGCTCTTGCCACCTGGTACCAACCACGCCAGCCCAAGATGTTATCCGGCTCGATTGCCGTCGCCTTTTCGAACGCCTCCAGCGCGTTTGGCAAGTCATCAAGCAATTGGTAAGATTTGCCTTTGAAAATGTACGCATAGTAGCAGTTTTTATCGGATTCGAGCGCTTCTTCCGCGTACTCGAGCGCATCTTCGGGGTCATTACGCGCGATTGCCGCTTTGGACGCCTTAAGCAGCTGTTTTAAAGACATTTAGTGTTAGATTTCTGCGGTCTGTGAATGTGAAATTGGTGCTGGAAGAGGATCCAGTTGCGACTTGGCCTGGACCGTACATTATGGTCACGTGACAGAGGTGTGCTGGTAGCTTGCAAATGGAA
This sequence comes from Metschnikowia picachoensis, assembly GCA_030556465.1. Taxonomy (NCBI): domain Eukaryota; kingdom Fungi; phylum Ascomycota; class Pichiomycetes; order Serinales; family Metschnikowiaceae; genus Metschnikowia; species Metschnikowia picachoensis. Next base: position 62,817 of record JAKTUB010000020.1, read on the forward strand.
TGCAAACAGGCGACTAAAACGTATAAAATCCTTTGAAATCAGCGTATTTTGTTTTGAAAACAAATTTCAACATAAAAGCATGAAGTCGGTGGATTCTGTATCAACATTAAGCTAAAAAACTTACACATACACTTACACATACACCCTCCGAGCATGGCTATTCCCCGAATATTTGACCTGATAAAGTCACTCCATATCGCCAGCACAATTGGAAACAAGGTAACTTTTTAGACTCTCGTGTGGTCCATTTCCTATTTCTTGGAGCTGAAAAATAATTTAACAAGGGTAAGTATGAATCTTAACGGACCGTACCGTACCGTATTCACCTGCACCCGTGCCCCACAAAGGGACATGACGTGGAATATATCACTAACGAAAAAAATATCACCATATACCGATTGGTGCAGTGAAATTGACTTTGGGGTGTAATCTATACAATTTATCGCCTCCCCTCCTTCATTAGTGTTACGCGGCCTCAACTTTACCTCCCCCTTTTCCGGTCCCAAAACACTCGTTTGGATCAGGCACATAGAATGTATTGGGCTAGATTTACGTTTCCGAAGGAGCTCATGGCATCTAACGAAACGTGTTTCTCAAAGATCTGTTTAATGAAAAACAAAAAAAGAAAATTGTCAAATGTTTCAAGCTTTTAACGTTCAAAGAGCGTGATATTGTCAATTCCATCCCAGATCTATGTGCAGGCGCAATCGATGTTGTGACGAGGTCGCAGAAGCGGAAAATTCATGCATATAGTCCGTGTGTCCCACCACGGGATACACCTGGTTTTTGAGCTCATACTTGCGCACTGAATGAACGAAGCTGGTGACAGCTTCTTCATGAGGTTCAGTCGAAGTAGAGAAGAGGTTACTCATAGTAATCTGTGAAGTAGAGTCAGTCATTTAGAAAGAGGGATAGTTGCTTAATTCTTCTCAATATGAGACAGAGAATTAAGTCACCTTTTATAGAGATACAAGAGGGGAACTTCACACATAATTACTAAGCGCCAAGTGCCGCCTTACTCCGGGTAACTACCTGATGCTGACATATTCAAAACATGTCGGCTGGTAGTAACTCCGACTTGAAACATGGGTGATACATTACAGATGTATCACTTAGTCCCAAAGGGTCAGGCGCACGCGCATACAGAGGTTTCACTTGGTAGGTGCGTGCATAAGTCATCTATGTTTCTTACTAACTTGAAACATATTCGCACTTTCCGCACAACAATCGAGTCCATGAAGAGTTCCAAGTATCTAATTACCGGGCTCGACGATGTGTTTCTTCTTGAGATCCCTTTCAGATTGTAGCATGATCGTGAAATGTACATTTTCCAAAAAAAACCATGGGAAAGCTTTCTGTTTTTTTTTTTTCTTTTTTTTTTTTGCTGTTGATGGATGCAAATATCTGTTTATGGACGCAAAGCTTTGCATGGTAGGCAAAGTACAGTCATGATCACAACCAGGCCATTTGCTATGATCTTGACGGTTGCCAGCGTGCAGTGAGGCGAGTAATTTGGTATAATGCATACAAATGTAGTAATTTCCGGTATAACTATACTCCAGGGTGGATAAGTATTCATATTAATATGAACTTTTGTTTAATTCATAATCACTACAGTATGAATTATTTACACAGTATTTTGCCTCATGAGCTTATCTCAATGTATATTGGCCTGAAACATATAGATTTCGATGCCAAGCTTGGCTGAGCTTCACATGAGGAACTTTTTTTTACAAAAGCACTATTTTAGATTCAATCTATATACTTATCTTGACGTGCCACGTCCGAGAAAGTTACCGAGTCTCAAAATCGCGTTCGCGTGTGTTCGTGCATCTGATCGCGCCTTGTCATTTGATTTTCCACATGATAGTGGACATTACGGTAGAACACTCTGACGGTTCGCGTCATGTTTGTGTACCTATATGTCCATGAACTTTGCCAAAGTTGGAATTCTCTTTCTTTGGAGTCAATGCTCCCTCATTCTTGACCACCATACCTGAAGGTCCTGCATATACACACATTATGAATTAGGGATAATTATACCCAATTCATACCGGGCCGATATAAGTATCGAATTTTTGCCAATTCCTACTTCATATAGTAATTACTCAGTTACTACAAATATTCATACTGCATACTTACTCGAAGCACTGCCAGCGTGCTTCACGTTTTGAGAAGTGCTCGAAATAATGTACGTCATACTCGACTGCAGTGAAGTGAAATCGTTCGTAACAACGAGCAATCGCCTAAAAACGCACGTAACAGTGTTGCGCGCTATCGTAATTTATCGTTTTTCGTAATACGAAAAACGACATTACGATGGAAATGACGAAAAACGAAAAACGATATTTGAAGTCATGTCAAGCGCCAAACGACTTTCTTAGATTTACGGTTGGAGCCCCGAATAGTGGGGACATGCTGGTCCTTTATTTGGCCACCGCTCTCAATCCAAAGTATAAACTCAGATATTTTCAACTCAGAGAATCTTTTCCGCCTGCTTTGGTTGATAATATCAGAGAGAATTTGGAAAGGGTGTACAAGCTTTATCTGAGATACTACGAAAAGAAACAGGGAAATGTCGTCACTTATTATCGGTATAATAAAAAGAGGTTTCCAATGCTTTATAAGCTTGCGAAAGATATTATGGCTATCCGAGCTATGTCCGCGCCGGTAGAAGCCTTCTTTTCAATCCTCGGAGATGTAATCACGAAGAAGAGAAATAGAATGTTCCCATTCACGACCAAATGTTAGCAGTTGTCGAAAATATGGTGAGAGAAATAAGGCCTGATGACGAAGACCTGGGTGTGGAATCTGATGATGATAATGCTGGAGATGATGTGGAGTAAAACGATATGATTCTGAAAGAGATCGACGATGTTAGTGATGACCAAATGGAAGTGGACATTGCTGAGGCTATTGAGATCAATTGAGGTCGTGGCCTTTTTGACGACTAAACGTATTTTAGCAATGAAGCAGTTATTTTTCTTGCATCACTCAAAGTAGATAGATAAATGTTTCTCTAAAACAAGAAAATGCTACCATCATCATTTCACCGTGCTAAGGAAAGGAGCGAAGACTTTTCGAACAGAAACAATTGGCTCGTTGTTCGGCGAAGTTGTTAATGCAGAACCCAGATCCACTCCGGCGAAATCTTAAGAAAATCACGATAAAAAAACGATAAAAAAACGATAAAATTACGAATTACAATTACGATGACGATAAATCCAGGTCATCTTATCGTTTTTAAAAAAACGATGACGATAATTCTAGGTCATCGTTTCGTAATTCGTAATTTTATCGTTTTTCTATCGTAATTCGCAACACTGCCACGTAATTACCCACGGAGGCTTAGTAATTACGCACGTTTTTGTTTTTTAAAAAATGGACTAATTACTCACGTAATCGTAAGGATGCGCTTAAGCCTTAGGCGTTGTTCGTTGTTACGAGCCCACGAAAAACAAGGAAAAACTATATGTTTATAGACAAAAAACCTCGCATATGTCTGCTCCAAACAATAAAAAAACTAACTGTTTTTACAACGTCATCTTGTCGTCCTCGGTGGCTACATCGTCATCAGATGATGCATCATTGATCTAACGACCGGTAATCTCCTCCCCAAGACCGACTTTTTCGAAAACGTTCGTCAAGTCCGAGATATCTGACTCGTCCGTCACGATATCCCTACACTTTAAGATCGCCAACATTTTGATCGTGCTTGGATGTAACTGATTTCTCTTCTTTGTTACGATATCGGTTATCCGAGAAAAAAGAGCTTCGGAAGGCGCTGACATAGCCGGAATGGCTAAATAGTCTCTCGCGATTCGATATATGATCGGAGCAAATTTTTTTCGGTCTTTGTGATACATCATGATGTTGAGACACTGGCGTGTTCGATTCCCTTCGAGGTAGGCAACGACTTCATGCACATATTCCGCATCGATCTCGGACTCAAGATAATATTCAGTATCGCTTTCTTGAAGATGACTAGACTGACATAGAGAATTTGCATGACAACTTCCAATCACTCTCGACCCATACTTGGAATTAGTAACCAAATCTTCCTCGAACTCCTCCGCGTAACGGCTGAATAAATCATAAAAGTAGGACTCGATTTCATCGACGGCAGAATGGGTCCTGTCTCGCCAAGAGACACACACAGTCATGTTCACAATGAAGCCGTCTACAAACGCGGTCAAAATAAAAACTTACCTCGTCAAAAGGCTTAGGCCACAAAGAATGCCGCATTGCTCTTTATTTGGATTAAAAGGGGAAAAAACTAGCATCCTTCAGGCTAAAGGCATGGTGGTGATAACATCTCTCGCAGAGTGTCCCTCTCCCCCCTCCCCGTCCTTATAAAGCCCGTGAGACCAAGTTTTGACAGGGCTACAGCGAAGATATTTTCTGGGGCGTACGTAACAAGTAAACTTAAGAAAGTCCGGCCAAATTTTTTATGCGTGGTTACGCGCCGACGTGCAACACCACATAAAAAAACCGATTCTCACAACACTGCTCAACTGTACGATACAACACTGCCTGCAGATGTCTTGACATCCGAATCCTACTCCGATCAATTTTTGTACAAGCCGTGACGATCACGCATATCTTGCAAACCTTCACAGCCATATCAGAGTGATGCTTGCGGGATAAACTTCGTGAACTCACTTTGGAAACATTCTAGTACGTCAAACAGTCGCTAACCAACGTAAGAAGTTGTCTGGAAACAGAGCCCATCCGAATCATTGTTTTTACATCTTTCACAAAAGCCAGTGCAAAGTACATCATTTTCATTCAAACTGATTTGTGCATACACTTTTCTACCATATAATATCGAGCTTTACAAAAGACAGGGGAGCCACAATCCTCTGGCTGCTAGAATCGGACGGATCGCTCGCGTATGCAGTCCACTCAACCTTGGGCACTTTTTTGAGCTGCAATTCCAGAAGCTAAATGTCGTTCTTTTTTCTTGGCGGCAGAAAAAACAAACCGATTGGGCCAAGCTACTGTGTGATTGGTGAAATACGATCATTCAAGTTTCATATGAAAACCAATCCACGAGCCCTAATGCTTCTCCAAGACCAAGGTGGAGCCTGCATATACAAATCATGTACTTCTTGGAGAACACGATGTATCGTGCTTTAAGGAACATCATTAATCATGCCCAGGCTCTCGTATGTCAGAAACACGGATAAGAACGTCTCTTTTGAGCATTCTGGATCGCTCTGGCCCAACAGTTTTGTGCCTACCAGTCCCATACTAGGGTTTCGCTTTCGAAAAACAGTCCACTCCAACCAAATCCGTGTTTCATGGTTGCCCAGATAAAAGAAGTAGCTAATATCTGTAAGTGGCACGCTAAACCATCCGCTTACAAAAAGAATTGAGGGAAAAAACACCAATAGAAGGACCCTGCTACAAACTGAATTGCACCATCCTCGCGCACGTGACCAGATCATCTCGCATGAAATTTCCACGATGCCGGAACATTCAAATGATCCGAAACACCAGAATACACACCCTGCTCACGATAGACCAATAGCAAACGGGTCATGCCCTCTCCTCAAAGTGACGCGCTGAAGACACAGTCGCCACGGCTGTTTCTCTACACATGCCTCGCGGCCAATCATCTCGGCGACGCTGCAGCCAGTGTGATCTCTACTCTCATCAGTTATGGCCGCTCCACTGCCCGAGAAATCGGTACTCGGAGCCGGCTCTCACAAAAACAGGTTCGTAGCGCGCTAGTCTCGCTTATCCAGCTCAACAGTGTGCATTACTGGCAAGAAAGCGGCGGCAATGCGGCCCCGGTGGTGCACTATTCATTCAATCCACGCGGCATGGACGTGCTTTTGCATGCGGGCGATATTCTTAGCCTAATCAAGACCAAATACGGCGAGGAGTACGCGGAAACCGTGCAGAATGTGATCGAAAACGGCTCGATATCCGTGAAAGACTACATGTTGATGTTTGAGGACGCGCAAGTGCGCCTAGACAAGATGGCATTATTGGGAAGATTATACAGCGATGGTTGGCTTCGCCGGCTCCAGAAATTCGAGTTTCAGCCCGCAGAAGATGTCTGGAACAAGATGTATCAGGAAACATTGAAGCAAATGCCGCGGCTGGCCACCACCAGCGAGGTGAAGCGTGTGGCGGAAGCAAAGGAGAAAACAAAAGCCAAGTTATCTGCACTCCTCGCCCTGGGAACAGATTCAAAGGACGTTTACCACGTGGAGAATGGGCTCCAACAGCTACGCCCCGAGATCACGCTCACGTTCAATTTGAGTCGTTACGAAAAGGCCATGCGGTCACGTGCGTTTGTGGCGTTGGCCAATCTGCGTTTGGGCCTAGTCACCGCCCAAATCTACGCTGCGTGCTGTGCTTTAATCGAACAAAAGTCGCCCGACTTGCATCATGCTTTCTTCGATATTGCCGGGCTTATTGTTGACCCGGAAGAAGAACTGATGTTTTTGCGGCTGGTGGAAAACGCCCTAGTCGATGGAAAACAAACGGTGTTCTCCATTCGAGACGTGGCGCGCCATTTATCGCCCAATTTGGACTTGCGCAACTCGATTTTGACCCAGAATTTCCTCAAGCCGGGAAAAAGAAGCTTGCCGCTGGCAGAAGAGTCGCTGGCAAAGAAAATCAAGCTTGAAGATGGCTCGGTGGACGTTCCTGAGCCTGTAAATGAAGATAACTTCGATCTCGAATTGGAAAACGGCTCGGCAGACATGCACCTGGAAACGCTTATCGCGGAGCATATGCGGCTCTTGGCGGGAGGCAAAATCGCGTTTGTGTTTGAAACAGCCCCTGGCCTGTACCTGATTCCGTTCATCCAGGTACTGAAGAGTGTGCGCCAATTCCATTACGACGCCTTGATCAAGACCACTTTGGGCGCCAATGCGCTCCGCGTGCTCAAGTGCATCAAGCAGATGAAGTTGGTGGACGAAAAAGCAATCTCCAACTCGGTTTTGTTGAAGGATAAAAGCGTGAAAAACGAGGTGTACAAATTAGTGACAGCAAACGCAGTGGAGATCCAGGAGGTGCCCCGAAGCGCCGACCGTGCTGCTCTGAAAACGTTCTATCTCTTCAGACACAAGGAGGCACCTTCCTACGCATTCGTGTCGAAATCTTTGTTGCATTCCATGGGCACTATCCTCAGCAATGTGGAGCAGTTCAAGGCCGAACACAAGATTCTTCTTGACAAGTGTGAGCGTGAGGATGTGAAGGGTCATGAGGAGGAATTGCTTTTGGAGTCGGAATTGAAGACGCTCAGAGACTTGCAGGTTCGTGAAATCACCAACATTGGCAGGTTCAACCGTATAAAATGGCTCCAGTTCATTTTCGGGAAACTTTAAGTGGGTTTTGAGGTGACCGCCACGTATTTTGCATATGTATCGACTTGTCATAGATTGTTAAACAAGTATGATACTACTACCGAAGAATACTTTCTTGAACTAGTACAAAGGCTACTTTTTGGTGATATACATCTAATCTTGGGGCTTTGTTTTCCTAGACTCTGCCTTTACATTCTGGACACTTTAAACACTCGCTATTTCCTTAGAGCTTGCACCCTTGGCGGAAAGTAAGTGCATTAGAGCACAGGTGAATGATACTTATAGTGTTCCAACAATGTAACATGTGGATTCGGTTTAGAGTTGATCAAAAGTCCTTGAAGGGCCAGCCGGGTGGGGTATAGAGTAGGGATTTGTTCTTATGCTCTGACTTATTGTCTTAATGAAATCCGTCTTGGTTGTGTAAGTCTGCTGTGCAGTGTGGTCTGGGCACTGGTCTTCAAAACTTGGGTGATAGTAGGCACCCGGCGTAGCCAGAGGTGGGTATTCACAGCAGGTGTGGTCGGTGATAAATTGAATTGTTCTAATACTATTAGCAGTAGCTAACTTTAATTTTCCCGCATTCGTTAAATATTCGAATGTGTATTTAATCCTATCTTTTTATTTTCGCTTGAAATAGATCATTGACCTTTACATTTGGATTGAAATATACTGACTAAAAAACCACACTCATTCGTAAAAGATGATTTTAAATATTCAGTAGTTTCATCCGTATGCTTATTATCTATACAAGTAGCTGCTTCTGTTATATGATATTTAGGTATTAACGACGTACCTTAGCTCCATGTTGACGCCGGTCAACGCAACATCGGAGAACTTCAAAAAATTGAATTGGTTTGTGAAGACCGTCAAGAAGGTATACACTCGAAGACGGCGCGAATCACCGGATAGGCTCACATTACTGACCCTCCTGTTGCGAGAGTTGAAGAGGCAGGTGGGAGAAGTACAGCCTCTTGGACGATGACAACCTAATTATTTCGCATACGCAGCCAAGCCAAGATATCAACGCAAAGCAAGACACCGAAGCTGGCGAGAGTTATATATAAGTTCAGGTATAGTTTTGTGGAGAGCTGGGTATGCAATTCTGGCTCCCAGTCCTTAATCAGATGTATCAAGCAAAGAAAAAAGAAAAACAAATGTTAAACACATCAACTCTAATTTATATGAATAGTTTTCTAGGATGATGTTTCAGTATAGCAAACATAAAGTTGTTTGAACCATCGTTCGAGACTGTTCTTTTCACTAATCCACTACTGTGATAATTTAACATTATTTAAGTAAATCTTCTCTAAATATCATTCATGCCTGCTGAAACTATATAATAACTATGTGATAGTTTATGAGATGAAGAATCGATTAACCGGGGCCCTTTTGGCTACAGGCGCAATTGGTCAGTCCTTCTAGGCTTTTAGTTCCGCCGTCAAGTTTCTCAGTGTATCATATAGGTACAAATTCACCGAGAAGGCTCATTTTTCACAGAATGAAAATACCAACGTGCTGATCTGTCTATATACACGTCATTTAGGTGCCGATACTTAAATTAGTATTCATGGTCGGCAAATTCATACTATTGGATTGGCTTAAGGGCGTGAATCGGAAATTTCAAAAACATTGCAATACTAGATTTTCGAAAGTCTGAAAAGAATAACTCCCAATCTACTGTGCAACATCCTAGGGAAACTTTTCTTTTGATTCCTACTTGGACCTATTCAACGTATAATCGGTAAAAGACAGAATATGATTACTTTAGAAGCCTCAAAGTAGAAACTACAGTCTTTCAATGTCTCTGACCCTTTGGATGGCCTTTTCCGATTCTTCACTTAACGCCGCTTGGAAGAATGTATATCTCCGTGCTCTATAGCATACTCTGCCGCGGCCATCATAAACGGGACCGAGGATATGTTTAACATTAACGCTGTAGATAAAGCCGCGTGTTATATCTTGGTTTCATTTTCCGTATTTGTATTTCTTTGCTTGAACTTTCCTAAAAGGAGACCAAGAAAAAGAAATGAGCTTGCATATTACAAAAGGAATATGACGCACAGCGAACCGAGGAACATACGGTGAAGCCTCGAATGGTTCTAATGCCTACATGGTAAAAGGCAAAGAGATTAGGAAAACGAGAAAAGGAGATATAGAAGCTTCTGGTGATTCTTGGAAAATGATTTAATTTCCTTTTTCGTATCATACCACGAAAAATCTTTTTATGATGGCAAGTATTTCTCTTCAAGCATGTACGTAAGCGCCCCAAGCTGATATCAATTGCATATTCAATTGCACGCAAGTCTCCTCTAATCGAGTATGCAAGATTCACTAGGGCATTATCTCTACTCAACTGACCCAAAGATTAATTCTGATAGTAACAGACTAAAGTAATATGCAGTTTTCACTTTTGCCTGGTTGTTTTCTCAGTAGACGTAAACTACCCATGCATCGCGACTTGAAAGCGGGTCGAGTAGAAACGGTGCAAGAGACTCTAGAACAATACACATCACTCAAATCATTTGTTGTTGTAAAACACTAATCGATACTAGCAGAGTATTCAAATGTAAGAAACTTGACTCTCAGCCGGATTGGCCCTGTGAATTGCCAATCCCTCCACATAGCAGTTTGTGGCAAATACATGTGTTTCTTTTCGAGGAAATTATGGCGCAAAAAAAACTTAGTGTCCTTTTAATCCTTGTCGTATGTCTCTCTCGGCTGATTCAGCACTCCTCTATCATTCGAGACTTACTCCGCCGGCCAGGGGAATGCTTTTTTGAACGCTATACAGCCATTTATGCAGCTAGATGTTTATATGCACATCTTTAACATTCTGACCTGCATGCACAGTCTCAACGCGGTGCGCTTTCTTCGCTTGAACAATTATGCATTGGCGAGTCTTGCACTAGATGTGAGTTTGTTTAAGCTCAGGCGGCAAAAGTGGAAACTCGTGCATAAAAGAAATTTCGACGGAAATAGTGGAGATCTTGAGAAACGTGCTCACACGAATTCTGCAGGATGCTTCTCGGTAAGGCAAGCGTAGCCGGAGTTGTGAATTATGTTGCAGCCAATGCATCAATATACCCGTTGCAGCCTTATCCCGAAATTGCTTATTCCGAATCTTGATAAATGTATAAAAGACAACGTTTTCGTCCGATATAATTCTGAAAAAGCTCATCAGCAGCACATCGCATCAACCTCATAGCATCTTCGCATCATGAAAGTCTTGTCGCTTCTTTTGTCCTTTTGCTTCTTGCTTAACTTCGGACTGGCTATTTTTGCCAAGTCCTTCAAGCCTTCCAAGGACCCCTTCTACAAGGCGCCCTCAAACATTGCTTCTTACAAAGACGGAGAGATTATCAAATGGAGAGATACTCCAAGACGCATCAGGTCGCTTTTTGTTCCTAACTTCAGAGTCCGGCCTGCATGGCAGTTCATGGTGAAGTCTTCAGACACTCATGGCCAGCCTATTGGCATAGTCTCTACACTTATCGAGCCCAAGAATGCTGACACATCCAAGCTCGTTGCCTATAACTACTTCATGGACTCGGCGTGCGTTGACTGTGCGCCCTCATACTCGATTCTTTTTGGTGCTGGTGTCTCCACCGTAGCCAGTCAGGTCGAATCCATGGTCATGGACCAGGCACTCGCAAAGGGCTGGTACGTGGTGGCGACCGATTACGAAGGCCCCAATGCTGCATTTGGAGCGGCCGTTTTGGGCGGACAAGCGGTTTTGGATGGAATTCGCGGCGCTTTGAGCTCTGGTGAAAAGTCCAAACTTAAGGCCGACGCAAAGGTGGCCATCTGGGGCTATTCTGGAGGTACTATTCCGCTGTCGTGGGCCGGTACGCTCCAGCCCGCGTATGCGCCTGAGCTCTCTGAGAACTTGATTGGTGTTGCCGTTGGCGGATGGGCCACCAACTTCACTTCGGTGATTGAAACAATTGACGGCAAAATGTGGTCAGGATTGGTGGGTGCCGGGATTCTTGGAATCAGTACTGAATACCCTGAGATCAAAAAGCAAATCTTTGAAGAACACGTGGGTCCATGGCACGTGAGACGGTTGAAGACAATTTACGACAAATGTTTGGTTGGAACGTTGCTCGCGTACTTCCAGGCGGATTTCTTCAGAGGAAAGTCACCGATTTTCACCGAAGGTTACGGGTTTTTCAAAAGACCCGAAATCGTGAATGTTATGAATGAAAATACCTTGGCTTTGGATGACACACGCCCGGTTCCTCAGGTTCCTTTCTTCGTGTACCATGGAGAAGCTGATGAACTTGTGCCCTTCGACAACTCACAAAGGGTTTACGATATGTGGTGTTCGCAAGGAATCAAGTCGATGGAGTTTGCAGTTTCGCAGACCTCGGACCACACCAAAGAGTTCTCGCAAGGTACGGGTGCCGCTCTCTCGTGGCTTACCAAGCGTTTCAGAGGCGATGCTCCTGTGGATGGATGTGTCCGTACTGTGAGAAAAACCAACTTGGAGTACCCAGACGCCGACACGGAATCTAACCGCGTGGCCAGGGCTTCTCTCGAGAAGGCAATCCAGCAAGTCGTTGGCCCATTCATGGCGGGTAAGAAAGATGAGAAGTCGGCCGAGTCTTCATTGGATGCTGTCTTGGAGGAGCAAGCGAAAGCTGTTCCTGAGGAAGCAAAAGCAGATCCTGGTGAGGAGCCGCTTGAAGCTCCTGGGACGCCTTCGACTGAAGAGTCTGAAGAGTCCCCAGAGAATACTGTGGCTGATGAGCCAACTGAGTCTGGCACCAACACTGTTTAGGTTTTGTCCGACTTTATGTTTTGCTGTTGTTAGTTACGAGCTATTTGAGTTCACCTTTTCTTATTTATACAATTTACAGCTTGAGATTATTTTGCTTTGTAGTTTTGACATTAACGAAAATCCCCATGTTTCATGAAATGCATGCTTGTCAAGGTGCTTCTTCAGGAACCAAAAAATGCTTAATCATCTAGCCGGTGAAATTGATTTTTGAATAAAGTTTACAACTATGTGCCTGTTCTGATATTCTGCAATTTCGTACTTTTTTGAGTTTTGTCTAGGATTTGCAAATCTATAAAAAGAATCAGATGTATCAACCAAAAAAAGCTTGTTTGAAGCAAGATCTACGTGGATGTAAGTCTAGATCAATTTCCGACCAAGTTTATTCAGTCTTTCTCAGTTTAAAAGGCTTTGGTTATCCAAAATTGAGCGAGTCTCGAGACCAAAACAGAATTTTTGAGCTAAATCGGGCGGCTTGAGAAAAGGCGCTTGACGAGTCTTTATATCGGGATTTTTTTGATGATGTACATAATTGAGTTGTTCTTCAAACCCACAAAATGTGTTGTAAAGAGGTAAAGGTGCTTTCGGATATACCACTTTAAAAGTTTCGCAGCCATTCACCCTCTTGGTTAGCGCCTTTTCACATAATGGTGACATTTAATATATCGAACGTTTCCAATTGGCGTTTACGAGCCCCATTCAATATAATCCCAATCACAGCACTTCAATATAGAGTAAGACGGGTTTTAAGAATCTTGTTTAGAGCGTGGTTATGTTTTCGAGAAAAATCCCCAAAAACCGATCTTTACGCCAGAAATGCGCTTCAAAAAAGATGATTCCAGCACTCTTTCTATTTCTGCTTGATGTATGTGATGCTCATAAAGAGGTCTTACTGTAGTTTCTTTGATATCTTTCTCTTTTTTTTGCTTTATACATCTGATTAAGGACGCGGAGCCGGAATTGTTTACCTACCTCTCCACAAAACTATACCTGAATATGCAGTTTCAGAAAACAACGGAAAAAAAATCGCTAGTTTGGTCTATGCCAAATTCTTTTTGTTCCCACAATGGTAAATGTCCGCGTGGCGACACAAGCGTCCACAAATCCTAAAATGTTGTTCAAATGCAAAATGTCTTTACGAGATAGTTTTAACTATTTTGCACTCTGTTGTGACTAGTAGAATACCCTCTGCACGAGACTTTACGTCGCATCAATCTATCAATTATTGTTATGTGGCAAATATCGCTAATTGCGCCATTTGACTACAACACTTCGATGTCCCACGGACGAAAAAGTCTGTCGAAATGTCAACAAAATGCCACAATATGTAAGTGCTGAACAGGTGATGTGCTTTTGTAATCCACTCGCCCGAGGGAAACAATAAGCTACTTGACGCAATTCGAGTCACAGTCTTAAAAAATACGCTCGCTGAATAAGAGTCACAACTAATGGAAGTCTAGACTTCAATGTTGCTTCTCCCTCGGGATTTTCGTCGACAGTCCGGTTGACGCACTTTTCAAGTGATAGACATTGGCGTTAAGACTGACAATTTCAACACTCAACGGACAATGAGTAGCTTGTTGTTCTGGACTTTATGATGAAAACAGGCCCTTTTCCTCGATCTGTGGGCTATGGTCTTTTCGAAGGTAACATTTCTATTTGAAGATAATTCAGATGAAGAAAGACGTGGATCTTCGTAAAGGCAACGCAGAAGTGTTCTATTCAAATAATGCAATTAGCGACAATTGCCACTTAACGATAATTGATAGATCGATGCGACGTAAAATCTCGTGCAAAGGGTACTCAATTATGTATAGTTACAACAAACTGCAAAATAGGTAAAACTATCTCGTGAAGACATTTTGCACCTTAACAATAATTTAGGTTATGTGGACGTTCTTGTCGCCCCGCGGACATTTCCCATATATAAAAAAGGTGGTAGTTTTTGGGAATGAAAGGCACGATTATAAACAAAAGTATAATCGCCCCAACGAATCTCGTTCAAACGAAATAAATCCATACCGCCAAATAATTTGACCTTCGAAAAAACCTAAAGAATAAAGAGATAGGTAAACAAATCTGGTTCCCAGTCGTTATACATATACTTATCTAGCAAAAAAAGAAATAAAAGAAGAGAAAAATGAGAAAGAAAAAAAATCTCGCAAAATTATGTGCCAGAGCTGCATTGTGCTAGGAGAGGTGACCCCAGATGTACGGGTGGGACCAACCGCTTGCCAGACCAACCAGCGAAGCCCGCGGCAGTGATGAGCAAATCGCGTAATCAGCGTACGCGTACAGTCCTCCCTCGCTATAAGACATATCATCTTAGCACACACTTTTCGGAGCCCTTTTCGAGGGACGAGGGAAAAAAATCACTATATGCAGGACTGCGGAGTAGAAGAACGAGGGAACTACCCTACGGCACATTGACTCATCTTTTGGGCACTCTTATTTCACGTAAATGTAGGTGTGTATCATTCGGCTAAAAAGAAACTATCAATACTTACCTGTTTTTTAGGGGGCTGCAATTCCAAAGCCCCTTTTCGCACAGTTCCTATGGCAAGTATACCTTTATTCTTCTCTTGTTCCAATGATTCCGTTTCTCTCAAAAATCCCATCATGTAATCAGCCATGTAAATGACCTTTTGAGGGTCGTAGGTCAGCTGATACACAAAGTCATCGTCGCTATCAACTGAATCGGCGCCGATTGTAACCGGAAGCTGTGCCAGTCCGCTTGTATCAAACTGAGAAATGTTTGCGTTTTCGGTGTGGTTTTCGCTACCGTCTTCTTTATCTGCAACCTCTTCTGTATTTTGAGGCACATCTTCTCCGATAAAACTGATGTATTCATCCCACCCCATGGCGTTTGCGACTATGTTTTTTTGCCTTAGCTGGATAGTCAATCGATGAAATTCAGCACTTAGCTCTTCTATTTCAGGATCCCTACTGGCCTTCTGACCCTCCAGTTCTGTGTTCCTTTCGGCCATGTCCACATCTTGTAAAGATTCAGAGTCTTGGGGATTTTCATCAGTTTGAATGGAATGCGTATCAGCCGAAATAGACACTTGCTTCATATCGTCAATTTCTTCTAGAATGTCATCATCGGGAGACTCTGACACTATGAAATACTCTGCATTGGGTTTCATGAATCCCGTGTGACGCCAACAGTTGATAACGCAGTCCACCAGAATTTCTTCCCATGCGGCGATGCTCCAGCTAACGGCTTGAAGTAAGTCAGGCGTATAGTCTCTGTCACTTTCTAAAGAATTGAGTACATGGGTCAACCACTTTTTGCTGTAGCGACATTTAAAGGATTGGATAATCCCCTGGTCTAAAGGCTGCAACTTCGAGGTTGTTTTGGGGGGTAGAAAATGAATCTCCACGTTGGTGAGGGCCGTCAGTTGCTTGAGAAGATCATCAGCTTTGATGTGAGATGAGTGATTGTCCATTAGCAAGAGTTCAAATTTATCCTTCCTCTTGACATGATCATTGAAAGCTATCAACCATTCCATCATAACCTCATTGTTCATCCACGCTTCTGAAGTGGCACGCTATTCACAGTTCTTCTTTTTGATCTTCCAGTTGTCTTTTCCAAAGCATCGATGGCCGCCCTAACCCTTTTCATGGGCCCTCTCTTTGAAAGGTTCAAGCCCGCAATCTGAGGCATTTCAGCACAGCAAATTATTGATAACGATCTGAGGACTATGCAATTCTTGCAACCTTTTTTAACCACTGGGGGGACGCGTACCTTCGAAGGCACGCCAAAAGTACATAAAACGCGAAATTCACGCGAGGTCAGCGTGTTGAATGCACTTCGGCGACGTTCCAGGCCTTTGTCACTTGTAATTGAGTCAAATATAGATATTTTCTTACCTTGAATCCCTTGAAAACGGTCAAAATTAGTTCCCTCTTTAACGAAAAATTTTCCGAGGCGATCGAGGGACGAGGGATCCCTCGGTAATTTTGGGCTTTAGTATGTAATGCAACCGCTTCTTAGCACCAAAAATCAGAATTCAAGTCGAGGTTCGAGGGATTCGCGACTTTCGAGGTGTCTTATAGCGAGGGAGGACTGTACCGTACGGAGGGTATATGTGCAGGACAGATTTGACTAAGTCGTTTATTCCCAATATTTGGTTCAATACAAGGATTCCGGGAATAAATTGGCTCAGGAATCGACGAAACCCTCATCTTCAGGGCTTGTAAGATTTAGTTTCGGGAGTCAGACTGATGTCGTGCACTCAGAGCATGAGATTGAGAGGTATCTCAAGGAATCTATCGAAAACCCGCGTCAGGACCCTGTTGCGCTCCAAAAGACTCGAGAAGCGTCATTTCCAATTATTTCTCGCATCGCCAGGTAATATTTAGCTGCGTCGACCATGTCTGCCCCGGCTGAGGCTTTATTTTAACGCATGGGAGATGTCATTTCCAAGAAGAGAAATAAGCTTCTGCCAACAACGATAAGAATGCTAGCAATCTCAAGTCCCGAGGAATTATTACAGAAGACGATATCCCCCAAGACAATGCGGGCACTGAGGACGATGTTGATCAGCCTATCGAAGTTACTGACAAACAAGAGGATGGGGAAGTGGAGGATTGGCTCATTGTCGACGACGTTGAAGATGACGAAGTAACCTTTGATACCTCAACAGCCATTCAAGTCTTCGAAAGTTAGACATGTGAATTTTCTGAATTTTCTGCACTTTATAGACATTTTTTTACAGCTATCTAAGTAAATTCTACCTTTCTTGTAGCTATGAAAATGCTCAACCAAATATTTGCAACATCCTCTCTCC
>JAKTUB010000021.1:0-82682 GCA_030556465.1 Metschnikowia picachoensis
GAAAGGGTAGGGTTCATGGAAACCGGTGCGATCCAGGAACAATTGAAACAAGCAATAAGTATTGGAGAGACACAAGGAAAATTCCAGATTACCAACGAGGAGGCAGGTGGGTTGAGGGCCGATGCATTCCGATCGTTGAGTAAGAAAAGCAAAGAGAAAGACCCAGTGGTTCGGCCAAGGAGATTTCTGGAACTATGCCGGGAGGCCAGAAAGCCGCAACGCTGGAAAAAGTTCTGGAAAGAGATGTACAAGCATGAGTGGCTCTTAAGAAATGACTTTACAGCGCTTCATCACTTTAACTACGGGTCCTATGTGCCCATAAACGATGCACCGAAGGTTGGAAGGGACATGGAATGTCTCTTGTGTTTAGTAACAGTATATTCAAAGGCTATGCTAGCTCACCTCTACAATGAGTGTACATGCTCCAGATACTGGTGGAACGAAATAGGCTTTCCGAGGCCAATGAACTTGAGAGAAATGCTTGCACCTACTGATAAATCATTTACAAACTTGCGCAACCTCAATTTGTTTGTGAAAGTGGTACGTAAGGCGTATTCAAGACGACGCCGGGAGGCGGAGAATGGTGCTAGTCTCGCTTCCCTCCTGAATCGACAATTGTCTCGCGCTCTTGGGAGGACCAACCCCATGGGCCGATGACATTCTGATAAGTCTGATTAGTTTAGTTCATTCTGGGTAGAGGTCTCAAAACGGATTCATTTCCCATGAGAGATCTCGTGTCGCCAAACGATGCTTGGGGTGAAGTTGCGATCTATTATAGGTTTTTACTGTATGTTGTATAGTTTTTGCGCTCGTTTGGGTGTGCCTGCCATACTCTAAGGAGAGCGTCATACAATGTGATATATCTTTAAAAAAAGCCCAAAGTATCAACGCCAAAAAGTATTATGGGGTCTATAATGTAGCTAACAATGTTGATATATTTTTTCTCTGAATGAGGCGAGGAATGCGTTGCCCAGTGGGCGCTGCGTGTTTTGAATCTTGACTAAACTGGAGTGAGTCTGCATTTCACGAATTCATGGGCCCCGTCACTCGCATGCCTTGAGTCTGGATGCGTGTACAAACACTCCCATGTACTACGTGTTAAAAAAAGCTAAGATGAGCTGTTTGGAAATCTTCAAGTCGCGACAGTGACGATCTTCAAATGAAGCGCAAGACTTCAAACGATCGTGAATCTCGAGCCATAATACGGTGTATAATGATGAGGAAAAGAGGGCGCCAAACCATTAAGTAAAACGCAAATAAAGAAGCGAAATGGATCACAAAGTTCGACAAACAGAAACGTAGCTGGCTCGGAATTCTGGGACGTGTTTGATACGGTAATGATTTTGCAATTTTGAGGCCTCACTGAATGACATTGTAAGGGATGTTAACCCTTACTTCGAGCACGTGACCTATCCAGGTTCGTGAGGTGTTAGTCACGTGCATCGCGCGCACTCGGTCGCGAAACTTATTAAACGCTGGACCAACCTGAGGTTGGAGGAACTAGTATTCCTTTATCTAAAGGTACGCCTAGAGCAGTCCATACATCTTATACAAGAGTAAGGCATCCTCTATACTCCACCCACATACGTCACAGTAAGATCAACCCTCTCATATCCGGTAGCGCCGCCATCTTAGGGAGGCGGCTATATTATTGCCTGATCAACTCGACATTATATGAAGAGTTTTACCAGCATGAATCGGTCGGTGGCACACGCTGTGTTACACCTCAAACAAACGGGAACAATTGCAATGTACGTGGATGAAATTTTGGCTATCAGAGACCAAAGTGTCGCAAGCGCGTATCCCGTGGACGAATTATTCTTCATCCATTTCTTCTGTGCAGGATTAAAAGACCGCGAATTTGCAACAGCACTTAAGCTCGCGGGCATCAAAAATTTCGATGATATTGCCGAAAAAGCAGAATTGTTAGTCCAAAGTGGTGTTTACAATGGTTTCGGATCTAAGAAACAGGCTGTCTTTCGTAAACTGGCTCAAAGAGGCCGCGGCAGAGATCGTGGCGGTAAGATAATGGGATACGGCCCACGTAGATAGGTTCGGTAACGGTTCGCAAGGACCCAATGGCAGTTTTGTTTCAAACAGCGGTCGGAATCCACAAACCGCAATGCAACGTTGGAAACGATTCCGGGAAGCCATTCCTCAAAGCCCAGAACAAGAAAACCGAAATTACTACAGAACACCACGACTATGGACACCATGGAAACGGTCCGGCGATACAAGGCTACGACGAAGAGATTTACGACGGCGAAAAATGCTTAAAATCTAGGACTTTTTATTATCAATGTACCCGATCCTGTTTGTACGAGAGGCACGTCCACCTGCGCCAGATTCCGGTGAATCGAGTTGAATTCTCGCCGGAAGAAGGGAAGAGCGATCCGAAACGAGCACGCACCACATTGGGACGCCCATCAGAAGTAGCTAATGCAAACTCAATGGAGCGCACTTTTGGTAGGCGGGGCGTAACCCATCACTTATTAGTGTCAACACAAAGAGTCTCGGCATCGGTCGCAGCCCAGTGCTCATGTCAAGGCACGTGTCCGGGTTTGAAGGAAAACCCGAAAAGATCCTAGGAGGCCAGAACAAAGAAAAGAGAAGATCTAAAAAGTGGAATCTGGTTTTGGATGTGACTAGTGCACAGACCGCGATAGCTTCGAGCGCCACAGACTCACTAAAGTCAAAACCCGCCGTCGTGCGAGGCCAGGTAGCTTTAAGCTTCAAAGACTCTAAGCTCTCTTCCGACAATGGGCGAGATTGGGTAGCCTCGATCTCCCGTGACTTTGTAATGTCACAAATGATCAATGGGCCGAAAAGGTAGTTACGAGCTCCGCCCAAGCGATCCGAAGTACGCTCAACGCTTCGCTGCCGAGATCGAGAAACCCTTTCACCTTGATATCAGCTTTGAAAGCGAAACCGTTGGTGAGGGCACTCATCAAGCCGGGCGAGATAGCAGGTTTTTTCAATAACGAATTAGTGGAGAGACTCAAGTTGACAACTTGCCCACTAAGGATCGCAGCTCAGACGAGACTTGCATCGAAGACAGTCACAATACCAATTTCTCACGTAGGGACCATAGCGATAGCTATCAACGGTGTGGTCTTTACAAAGGGGTTCTTTGCATACCCGGGACTTAGTGACGCGGTCGTGTTGGGCTCACCGTTCTTCCGGAGATATAATGATACTCTCGACTTTGCAAAAAGGGAACTCAATGGCCTCCCCTCATGCAACCGATTGGCACGGGGTCCCGGGAATCATCCAATGCCACAAATCACGAGGGAAGAACACAACACTTTAGAGAGAGAGAAAGAGTTGTAAGGAGAGGACACCGCGGTGTTCACTCTATTTTTCAAGACCATGGAGTTCGAGGAAAATGCCGAGGCAGAGAAGGTCGATCCTCAGCTTTTCAACCTCGAAGAGTTTTCAGACATGGGTACAGAAGACACTTCCTCCTGGATTACCTCCATTGAAACGTATTCAGCATGCAATTGACGTGATTGAAAGCTCATGGCCACCGCAAAAACTGTACTACAGACTTTCACACGCGAATAAACAGGAGCTCACACTAAAGACTGGCCTATACCGCAAGGATGGTCTTATCTTTCCTTGTGGTTCACCGTGCGGGGCCCCAGTAATTTTCGTGAGGAAAAAAGAAGGGTCCAAACGGCTATGTGTGGATTTTAGAGCACTAAATGACAAATCAATCCGGAAAGATTTCCCCTACCACTTATGGAAGAAATATTTGATACAATCGCGGGCGCAAAATGGTTTACCTCACTTGACCTCCAGTCCGGATACCATCAAGTGGAAGTGAAGCAGCTGTAAATTTTCATTACAGCATTTGTTACGCCGTTCGCTCAATACACGTGGAGCGTTATGCGGTTCGGTCTTCATAGCGCGCCGGCCACGTTTCAACAGTTATTAAGTAAGGTTTTCGGTGATGTACTTGGAAAATCGGTGGTTTTACCTTGATGTCATCTCGGTGTCTCGAAGATGCAGAAGGCACATCAACATCATCTTAGACAAGCACTCGAGATTCCCAGGCAGCATAAACTTGTGGATAAGGCAAGCAAGTGCTATTCTTTCAACATACAGTCCGTTTCGTTGGTCACATTAATACAGCTGACGGAATTGCGCCTGATCCTGATAAGATCAAAGCTATTCTACAATGGCCGAAGATCGATAGCATCAAGCAAGCTCAATGCTTTTTGGGGCTTGTGGGGCTCTACAGGAAGTTCATACACGATTTCATTGCGAAGAAGGTTTCTTGGGGCGCAGAACAGCCGACGAATTTCGAATCACTCACAAAGAAACTTGTTTCCGCGCCTATCTCAAACCTTTCTTCCCCGAACTCTACGTTCATTACCTATACTGAAGCCAAGAACAAGTACATGGGAGCCGATCTCGATCAAATCAACGACGAAAACAAGTTGCTTGGCGTGGTCGCTTATGAGTCAAAGAAATTTAAGAAGCCGAAGTAGGATACCCAAATAGAGAGAGGAAGTTTCTCGCCATCATCAACGCTTTGAAGAAAAGGAGACACTTTTTACTCGATAAATGACTCATTCTTTATACCGATCATGAGCCACTCGAAACATTGAGGAATCAACCGTACCCTATTGGCCACATGTTACGTTGGGTTTATTTCTATGAAATGTTTGACATTGACGTCCGTCACATCAAAGGAGACAGGAATGTCGTGGCGAATTGTCTGAGTCGGAAGGATATGGACTTTTACCAAGCCACGGAGCAGTTCATCGGACTTGCCGGACCCACGAAGCTCCAGCTTGGTACATCCATCCTATACAAAAGTAAGGCATCCCCCTGTACTCTGCGCATCTCGTAGTAAAACTAACCCTCTTATAGAGATTCCGGTTGACTAATTCCCCACATTCAGTGAACTTCAGGACGAAAATACTATGATATATTATGCATATTTAATACTCCGCCCATATAAATGTGATACATATCATAGTATTAATACCACCCAAGAGTACTATGAGTAGTCATAAAAACTGCCCAAAATATAGTCTATATCACCATGACGAACAACAGTGTCGGCAAGTATAGAGACCGTATAGAGACGGATTGCCGCATCCTTCAGTTGCATATATTAATTCGGTAAGTTATCTGTAGATACTGATATTACTCATCACAGAGGAGCTCAAAAGGGCATTCTCTAATAACCTACCAATCAGTAAACTTAACGACGGACATTCTTGTGATTGTTGGGACAGCGGCCACTAGAAATTGTCAAATCCCTAGCTTCTCTAATATTCCGCATGATGGCTCTGTTAAAGGATGAAGAGGCCAAACTTGCCGACCCAAACGCACCGAAAACAAGGTATAATCAGTGACCATGAAGCTTATTTGTGTTCATAAGGGGGTGATTTCAGTGCCGAATGAAGAAGCTCAGACGCAGACCACATTTCAATAGCGAGACTTATTCACAAGCTATACGTCTCCTGGAAAATGGAAAGTAAGCAAACCCCGGAAATGGCGCCCCTTTTTATCCTTTTCGAGAGCAAATGATTCGTGAGAGAAACATTCTCTTGACCTCACTCTGCAAAAACTGACCAGTTTACGCCTCCTATCAAGTTATTTATCTACAGGCCTTACGACATACCAGTGACCATCGTCTAAGTCTTGTCCTGATCACAGCTATAGGACGACAATGTTGCAGCATCTTCAGCCCACAGTGACCAAATCTCTTTGTCTGTAATACTGCGAAACGACCGCTAGGACCATTTCCACACACAGCAGCGCCACCTGTGAAATCTCTGTGCCCTGTGCCGCAGCTTCTATGAGCCTTTCTCTAACTTTTTGGGCCTTTATGCCCAAAGCACGCACTATGGCCAATTCTTGGTGGTCAAGGCCGTTATCTAGGCGCACAAAAGTGGCAAAGATCCAGTCTGCTAGATTCTTAGGCATGGACCCCAGAAGCCATTTTGTGTAGTATACAACAAGCTTAATCACCGTGGGGTGCTCGAGCGTGGATTGGAAGTATTCCTGTGATGGTGCAGGGTTGTTGAATACAAGTTCTCTCCACTTTCCGGCAGATTCGGGAACGGCATAAACCAGCGGGGTTTGCACAGTAGGGGATTCCGGCGTGTCAATAGAATCCGAGCTTTCATGGCTTTCTGATAAGGATGGGTTCGCTTCTTTGGGAGAACCGCTGCATAGAGCTTTATCCCCGGTATCATGATCACTGCTCATTTTGCGTCTCTTTTTAGGCTGTTCGTTCCCATCTGAAAGCTCGTCAATTTCAGTGAGAGAAGTGTTTGGTTCGTCTGATAGATCAAGGACAGAGATGATGTCACGTGTGCTGTTTCTCCTCAAAAAAGCACTCATTTCCTGCCTCAAGATTCCCTCATCAATGAGTTCGGCGACGAATTTGTCGATACAATCCAAGACCGTGGATCTTTCCGTGCTCCAGCGAGAAAAGGCCTTGTTGAAAGAATTTTTCTGCTTGCCGCTTATGGCATACCGCGCCAAGCTTTTGGCCACCATGGCCCAAATATAGTCGTGGCCGTGTTCGTACGCCATGAGGAAATGCACATACGGGACCAAATCGCCCTCCAAGGCCGCCGAAGCCAACTGAGTTTCACGCGCTGCGATCGTGTGTGGATGGATATGGGGAATTACCGACTCCTTAAACCTTGATTCCACTATGGTTCTGGAGTATGTCTCCTCGTAGAAGCGCTGACAAACTTGTGGATCAAGACATGACCGGAAACTCTGTGAAAAGTCTTGCTCCACACGGTAGACGGCTCGGTATATATCCTCCTCCTCGCCCAGAAAAAGCGACGCAAATCGGTCCCTCTCAAACAGACAATATGCTCGGTTTTCGTTTGAAAGTTTCGAAAAGGATGCCACAAAATAAAAGTAGAATTCCGGGAAAAGTCCGAGATTGTCCATGGAGAGCTGGTATGGAACGAGGTCTTTGTAATTCAAGGAATCTGGGCTTTCATCGGGCACCAAGGGCCGAGCCAAAAAGTGCACTTTCTCACTAGACCTATATTTCCTGAGCCACGGCGTTGGGGTTATGGAGTACATGCGAAATGGAGCCCAAGGATCAAGTTCGGCGATAAATGCGTTTTTCAGACCTGGAAATGTTTCATTTTGGCTACATGCCGCTTTTTGGGCCATTGCAAAATCAATCTCTGTCATTGGCGCATCTATCGAGTCTGCCTGCATCAGGATATCGCCTTCGTCTACTTCTGATTCCCCAGCAGACGTAAAATCGAGTTGAGCAACCGAAAACGATTCACCAGGTGCTTCATCTGAAATTTGGTTTTTTTCCTTTTCCGCGATTAGCCTTGAGTTAATACTGTTTATATATTCCAAAGACAATGGGGTCATCCCCAGCAGGGTTTCGGAAAGGTCTTTTTTTCCTTTATGTTCTTGCCGCTTCACGTAATGGCACGCCTGGTCGTTCTCCGCTTCTTTCCTTACACCCGTCAAATATTCATAGACCTGCAAATCATCGGCAGCTTGAGAATTGGGGTCTAGTGGAAACGCCCTGTGCTGGCCAAACACGGCATCTAACGGGCCTTGCGTGTATACAGGCTGGGTACCGTTTCTCCCTTTTGGCTCATTCAGTGATTTCTCGCCCGGTCGTTTGCACATGAGTTTTTTACGTTTGGCATGGCATGGCGTGGAGCGATGATGATGCTAGTTTTGTATGTAGCATGTCACGTGACTAGCTAGGTCTAGATTAAAAGTACCAGGGAAACCCTACAAGCGCAATTCTGCAGGGTCTTTGCGGCGTTCTATAGGTGTATTTATGACTCGTGTTGTCTAAAAGCCTTGCTTTTTCCAATCAAATTTTCTATTATTTGCCTGTGGTGGTGTTCTATATAGATTCTATAGATTCTATAATCGCATATGGCTGCAAACGACCACGTGCGCACCACAGCAAAGGCCAAATACCAGTACTTTTTTTTTTGCTTGATACATCTGATTAAGGACTGGGAGCCAGAATTACTTACCTAGCTGTGCACAAAACTATACCTGAATATATACAAAGCCCTAGCCAGCTTCGCTGCCTTGTCTTGCGTTGATATCTTGTCTTGGCTGCGTATGAGAATATAAGAGGTTGTCATCGCCCTAATGGCTGTATTTCCCCCACCCTCCGCTTCAACTCTCGCAACAGAAGGGTCAATAATGTGAGTTCATGTGGTGATTTGCGCCGTCTTCGAGTGTATACCTTCTTGACGGTCTTCACAAACCAATTTAATTTTCTTAAACTTTCCGATGATGCGTTGACCGGCGCCAACATGAAGTTAAGATGCATTGGGCCCTCAGGCCCTATTTGTTGCCACCAAATGCTGGTAGTCTCACACTGATTATAAATGTGCGCGAGTATGCCGTCTTTGGTGGTTTGACTGAGACAGAGATGACATCGCATCACCGACATGTCGCCTACCACATCAAATAGCGGTACGTAGGACCCAAAATTATAGAGGTGAAGGGCCCTGAGATCGTGCCCTGAGTATCCACTCTTCTTTGTACAAACCTTTACCGAATTTCTCCCACCTTTTGATCGATTCGACCTCCGGAAAAATCTCCTGAAACCGTCTGGGGGTAAGCGGTAACAAAGCTTTCTGTTTCTTTCGACTCAAAGACTTATACTGAACCTGACTGACCTTTTCCGCCACGGCTC
Source organism: Metschnikowia picachoensis (assembly GCA_030556465.1). Classification (NCBI taxonomy): domain Eukaryota; kingdom Fungi; phylum Ascomycota; class Pichiomycetes; order Serinales; family Metschnikowiaceae; genus Metschnikowia; species Metschnikowia picachoensis. Next base: position 8,678 of record JAKTUB010000021.1, read on the forward strand.
GGGGCAACCAACCGTCAGCCACCGTTTGGAGTCCGATGTGATGTAGAGTTGCTTCGTAACATCATATTCTGTGCTTTTGTAAGTTCCTTCGCGCCAGGCTTTGATGTAGTGGATATCATTGAAAGAAAACGTCCAATGCAAATTCTTTTCAAATATATCGGTCTTTTCAAGAAGACATTGGAGCCAGTAAAGCCCCCCCCAGTTTTAAGGACTCGCGTGTGTTCATTCCCTGCTAGAATCTTAGCCATGTGATGGAGCATTTTCACCCTTAAGTATTGGATGAACCACTCATTTGCCTGACTCAACGTCCTTCCAATCACCTCGGCTCTGTGGCCTAAAAGCTGCTTCAGTAATTCAATGAGACCAAAGCCTCCTTTTTTTGGCCTCGCGTACAATTTTGCTGGGCTGATCCCCGGAGATATCCGCTGTATACAGAGATCAATCTTCCTGAGCTCTGTTTTCGTCATGCATTGGACCAAATCCTCATATACTGTTATGGAGCAGACAAAAATGTTGGTGCCAAGATCCCGGCTGATCAAGTCAAGTTGTCTGTAACCATGTTGACGCGTCATAAATGGGAGTTTCGGAATGAAACGATTCCAGTCCACTCCCTGGATCAGGATTCCCAAGTAGGTGGCCAGCTCACTCTTGATGTGCGATTGAAAGTAGGGAAGGGAAGCTTGGGCAAAAGAAGGGTAAGATCTGTGAAAACCAAATAGCTTGGATTTCTCGGCGCTCATCTTACTATTGCTGACATTCTCGTAGTTGGAGATGACCCTGGCTGTCCGCTCATAGTCATCGATGTCATTGTCTTTTTTTCTTGTTGGGTCTTTCCGTGAAATTTGAAATGAACGGTTATTTTCTACTTGTTCAGCTTTTATTGCAAAATTACTTGTAGCAGAATTGTACTCTGCATCGCTTTATTCATTCTTTCAGGAACAGTATTTTCAGAGAACAACGAAAGAAATTAGCTTGGTCCACGCCAAATTCTTTTTGTTCCCACAATGGTAAATTAAATTGTCCACGCTGCGACAAGAACGTCCACATAAGGCTCCTTACTCATCACTTGAAACCGTCAACATCTTGTAAACTGCAGAACAACCGGGAGCCAATGCTGGGTTCCCTCATGGAGCGGCGTGTACCAAGAACCCCCGAAGATGTCGCAAAACCGGGAATATTCAATTTTTGAGAAAGAAAGACTTCTTAGAGAATATGACAGTCGTGGGGACAGCGCGTCGCTGATTGCACGTAAGTTTTATCTTTCCCTCAAGATTGTATCAAGCTGGTTAAAGAAGCGAGATGCGCTGGCCATTCGAATTTTAAGAAGCCCAGGAAGGCCTCTATTTGCATGCCTTGGCACGGCCCACAAGGATTTCATACACAATGCGTTTGCAAATGATCTATCCATGCGACTCGACAAGGCATTGGACGATTTCACAAAGGCGTTGGAAAGCCTAAAAGTATGTCCAACATTTTACAAAATTGTGACAGAACATTGCGGCATGTCTTTTAAACTCGCCCGGCGGTATAACGTTGAAAGAAATTCTCCCGCAAAAATCGAGCTTCGCTAAGAGTATGTGGTTCAAATACGAGAAAAAGCTATTGGTTACGTGAGAGTTTGCGTGTTTCTTGGTAAGGCTGGCTTTAGCGTGAATATGAAACGAACTGGAGGTTGGGCTCCCTCAGGTACCACGCCAGTTGTTTTGAGTCCGAGTATTCTGGCGCAAAGCACATCAATTGTTGGGGTGATAAGCTGCTATGGTGTTGTTCAATTAAGTCTCCGGGAGGCCTTCATCGTTAGGAAGCGCCAAAGAAACGAAAAAGAGGATTTGGTACCAAATACAAGAGGCACAGTTAGGGTCACTTCAAGCAATTTCTTATAGATCTCCTTGATCGTATGCACAAACATTCCAGATTCAGAAACTGCTACATATTGTTTAATTAAGGAAACAAATGGTATCAACAGGAAACCGCGGTTAGACGGTCAAAAATCTATATATCTATCGACAAAAAACCTGCATACGTCTGGTTAGAACACTGAGTAAAAAAGATCCCCCCCCCCGACTTTCCCAAGCCTTAGGTCTTCCTCCTTATTCTAGCCGCTGTATAGGTAGTGTCAACTTGTCCGTATTTTACTTCGTTCCAACGCCTTTTTCAATTGTCTATTCAGAAGAGGCTGGAGGAGATGCTACCACACCCGTACCTAGTCATGGACAATGCTCCCATTCACAAAAATGCCAGTATAGTGGGTATCATAACCCTGCGTGGATATTGATACCTCTATCTCCCACGTTCTTCCCCAGAAGTCAACCCAATTGAGCAGCTTTGGTCTGTTGTCAAGAGCAAATTGGTCAGAGTTTCGAATAGGGTCTCTGTACATTTACCTGTGCATAAAGGTGCTTATGCCTGAACCATAAAACATTTCTTTGAAAGAAGCAAATCGTATTAGCAAAAAGCCGCGAATTGGGTGTTTTTTTTTGAGCTTTTTTCTTGTTTTCAAACCAACGAATATGTATAGTAGATTTGCTCGTCCCCATCGATGCAAGGGATAGTCTGGGGATCTCGGTAAGCGGTTACCAGGCGGATGTCTAACTGATTGTATATTGACTTCTATCTAAATAACCGCTAGTTCCTTATAATATTATCGAGCTTCAAGATAAACCCTAGTGCGACTATGACTGCATACAACCTATTTTTTTTTTTCTTACCTAGCATCTTAGCACGTGATACTTATCACTTGACCAGGCCAACAGCTTGGCCGGTTTCATCCATGACGACAGACAAGCTTCGTTCCTCATGGCCCAATGGTCAAGGCGTCTGGCTACGAAAGTAACCACTTCTGTTGGAACCAGAAGATTCCAGGTTCGACTCCTGGTGGGGAAGCTTCTTTTTTCCTTTTAACAAACACTATCAATTTTTGCTGAATGGGGTTATTTGCAATTTGGAATGTCCCTTCAATAGGAGAGCGCCACAATCGCTTTGTGTTCAAGAAGAAGAGGGTACAGGGTTTCGGTTTTAACACTAATTGCGGCCACATGAAGTATGAGATCGCAATCAAGCACTTCGACCAGAAAGATCAATATAAATGAAATACTCACCAATCAATGGGCATGGAGTGAGATCTTTAAAAGCAGTTGCAAATTTCATAAGACAGCGTTCGAGCACCTCCTTAGCAAGGAGACCTTTCCGAATAAGATAATGGAGGCAGCGATATCAATTCTGCCGCAGACATTCCGTAATCAAATCCAACACTCTGTGAACAATTTTGAGAAATGCTTGAAGAGAAATTCGCTCTGATTATTGTACAGTCAAACCTCTGTAAGTCGGATCGATCTTTTCTTTCACGGGCCATTTTAGGGGTTTTCAGGAGAGGTAAGGGTATTTATTCCAATTAGGCAATGCGGCGCAACCTGATATGTATAATTGCCTAATTGGGTATAACAATTAACTCCAATTGAATAATATTTTCCTAAATCAAATGCACTAATGTAACCCAATAGGGTGAATTACATATTTCAAATGCCTAGTCAGATATCTGGGTCCAGAGAATCTGAACTGTAGACCAAACAACTTTGATCACTTTCTGATGAGTCCGTTTGTACGTTTGGCTCACTCCCGCTGCCTTCACAAACATAAGTAAGCAGCATTCTTAGAGATCGCTCGTCCGTAATAGTTGATGCTGACTCGTGAACTAAAATCGCATGACAGTAATTCACAATTTGTTCTTGAAAGAGTACACAGACTTTATGATTGATCTTCGCTTCGTCTCCAGAGAAACACTTTAGAAGGTCAGATTTGACCGACATTGCAACAGATTTGTCGTCGAACATTCCTTGGAGCCAGATGGGCATTGCAGTTTTCAAATATTTACTATACTCTCGCGGCCCATATTTGCTCATATACGCTGCTTGAATCTGATGAGCAAGATGTCTCACGGACTTCTGAGAGTCGACATGTTGTTAAAATGCAAAATATCTTTACAAGATAGTCTTACATATGTTACGGCTTGGTGTGAATATAAATAGTGGAATAGTCTTTGCACGAGAATTTATGCCGCGTCAATTGATCAATTGTTGTTGAGTGGCAAGTATCGCTGATTGCATTCTTTGACTACAACACTTATGCATTATCTTCACGAAGACACATGTCTTTATTCATCCGAATGATCTTTAAATAGGAATTTCACCTTCGAAAAGACCATACCCCACAGATCGAGGAAAAGAGCCTGTCTTAATCTCAAAGTCCAGAGCGACAGGTTTTTCATTATCCGTTGAGTGTTGAAAGTGCCGGTCTTAACGCCAATTTCCATCACTTGAAAAGTGGGTCTATCGGATAATCGACGAAATGTCCCGAAGGAGAAGCAACATTGAAGTCTGAAATACATGTGTGAATAAAATAAACAGACGATACGATCAAGGAAGCGATCGCTCTTCGTGTGCTATTTTAGTAGCGTGATGAAATCTGTTAATCCCAAGACATAACAATTCAGGTACTCTGGTTTGTATTCGACGTCGTGAGCATTTGAATGGGGTTAGTCTGGCACTGGGCCTGAGGTATTGTATATTTTTCTCGGGCCCATGCAATACAAGTCTTTGCTTTTTTTGTAAAAGCCGGAAACGCTATAATGTGCAATTTATTCTTCTCTTGCTAGTGTCAACTGAAGCTCAGCAGATCCAAGGCGCCAACATTGCTGTTTTTTGGGTCTAATGGGCATATACAAATTTCACGCCACTTTTCTGCCTTTCAACAACAGTAAAAACCTCCTTACCAACACCGGTACTTCTAGTTGCTACAAAAATCAGAATATTGATACTCATACATAGATTCACTTATTCCATGAAATAGATGCCGGTCTAAGATTGCCATCACTAGTCTTGAAAGCATGTTTTTCCGCCTAGTATTACAAATGACTGGACCGTTTTCAACCACGTGGAAGCACGCAGACACACCCATCAGTGTGAAGCGTTTGAGCAGAAACGAGGCATGAAGCAAAAAAAAAGAAGAAAAAGAGAGAAAATCTCAAAGGAAAAGGGAATCTCGCCGCATCCCGTCTACCTCCACTTCACTTCACCTCAGGCCAAGTCGAGTCAGGATAATAACTATGTTCCATCATCGTCTCGCCTTCAAACATAATCCGAGTTGAACCGACCACTAGCTGGGCGTTTCCAAAAGGTGTGTGATGCCATGTATTCCTTATGATTGATTCTTTTCGTAAACACAGGATCCCTTTTGCAGCCACATGATCCCTTTTGCAGCCATTTCTCTGCTGGCCAAAAAATGTACCTCATTGTCCAAAGCAGTGTTGCATCGTACAGCCCAATACGACGTAAATGTCGGATATCCGATCCTGTACGATTTGTACGAAAGTACGATGAATACGATGGAATACGAAAGTCGTGTTTTTACCAATGTTTTGGGGAATCGGCATCATCTCGATGAACGCCAGAATTATAAGCTATTCCGAATTCGTTTTGTAATCTCTTTCGAAGGTCTGGTAAGTTGTTCTGAAAAATTAGTTTTGCGAAAGCTTGTCAACTTAAATCACGATTTACATGGCAGCTGGAATTTTGCCTTTGCTTGTTCTCGCTGCATCACATGAATCTCCATCTAATTCTCCACCCATCTCTTCATCCAGCTCGTCCAGCCAATCCAGCTCATCTAGCTCGTCCAGCTCGCCCCCGCCGTCAGAACTTGAAGGAGTTTTCTTCGAGCCCGATAGTCTATACTTGAGAAACGCCAACATCTTCACCATTTCCGGGGATGGTCGATTTCTTTTCTACGTGACCACATCATTCATGCCGGAAAATAACGACTCGGAGGGTGCGGACATGGCTGGAATGGCCAAGTAATCTTTTGCCATATCAAAAAGAACGGGGTATGTGCCTTTTTTGGCTTGATAGAACTCAATGACAATTTTGTAGCGCACATCTCTTTTCGTAGAGAGATATAGTTCAACTTCGTTCACCTGAGCGACAGACAGTTTGTCGTCACTCAAAAGTGTCAAACTGACGGATGCTTCCTCAGAAGACGATTGAGGTCTGGTCCTCACCCCACTATCTGAGGCGTGAGAAGCGCCACGACTCTGTTTATTGTCGTAGACTCCCTTATAGCGATGGTAAGTATATTTGAATCGCTCCTCTACCTCAGTAATGACATTATCCGGGAACCCTCTTCTTCTGAAATTCTCGAGCTTCATTCGAGGATCAAGAACGAAAGCAAAGTAAAGGCTAGTATCAGTATCATATATAGGATAGTATGGATAGAGCTTGTCGGAGGCTTCCGGTATTCCTTCAACTAGGTACGGATTCGACGCTTCGAGGTCGTCCGAAATAAGAAAGAAGTTCCTTTAAAACCTTTTGAATGTAAGGAATGGGCAAATGAACAGTTGCTCGCTTGGAAGCCTGAAGCTGAAGAGTTGGCTCGTGATAGATGGAAAGAACTTTCTTCAAAGTCGTCAAGTAATCCCATTCCGATGAGCGGATTTCGAAAACATCAAGATCAATGGGAGGTAACAATAATTTATTCTCGCAAGGGAATAGAATGACCTTTCCCGCAATCCACACTTCTACACCCACCGAAGAGACAAATTAGCCCAGAATAACTCACTAACCCTGTACAAAATCGTACTTTGTTATAGACGAAAGTACGATACGATGACCTTCGTTTTCGTCTATACGATACGATGAGCCATGGTATTCGTACCATCGTACAGCCCCAAATACGATGGTGTACGAAAAGTTCGCAACACTGGTCTAAAGCGTGTTCGACGGACGGTGTATAAGGGTTGTTGTGCAGGAAGGTCTTTTGCACAATACGTGAGTTCTTTTGAAATATTCAAGTATGTAATATTTCAGACTCAGCTTAACGCCGTCACTACATTCTCAAAGGACCAACATGCTCCCTGTGGAGAAAAGGTCTTTTCCGCTGTTGCGAACCTATCCATGCTTGTCTGTATCAGTGGGTTAATAAGTGGGTTTTAATTCATATACAATGATAGTAAACTAAACAACCTCGGATTTTTTGAGCCGGATTCAGGGAAAGCCCCTCATTGTCTAATGGTGTAAGCGTCCCAGAGACTGCTGATAGCTAACAATTGGCCACGCAGAATAATCACATGAGCTTCGGTTATTCTTATTGAGAAAACCAGAGCGATAGGAAAAAGCTTGTATCTATACTTGTAAAGGAAAAAGCCAGACCTACCTATTTGGAAGGATCACTGAGCAGTGAGAATCCGTCACCGTCCCACTCCCACTCTGTCTTCTTCTTTAGTTATACCCCTCCTTTTCATCTTCACTAAAAGGAAACACTGACATTACGAGTACAATTTGTATGTACGTCTTTCACTTATACGAATTCTTTCAATGCCTTCAGAAATACTCCCACAAACCTCCCAGAAACGACATTTTCAATGTCCGATCTCTGTCTCACCTGCACAATTTATAGTATTACTTCGAGTTCAATGGATAGTTCCCAAAAAGGCAACTTACTCCCGCTGAATTCATGTTTCGCAAGTTGAGCCTAAGTGTTTTTTTGGTGTTCGAAGTAGATTGAAAAGCTTTTCTTTTTTTTAAAGTAAAAAGTAAAATATGAATGGCGCGAGTGGGAACTCAGAAACCGTTACAAACTCAATCCCCTACAAAGAATCAGTTACAGTGTGCTAGATGAATGTCCTAGATTTTGAATATCATGAATTAAGTTTATATGACGGTAGAGGCCCAATTCACCAATCAATTCACCTAATAATGCGCATTTGCATGGTCCACGTTTACGACAGAACCATTGGTCGTGTTCTTCGCTTTCTGCTTTCTTGATTTCACTTGCTGTCCTCTTATCCTTGCAATAAAGTTAGTAAAACTCAATGCTGCAGGACTTTCTTCTAGCTTGTAGCCACTGTGCTCATCGCCATTCACAGGTGGCTTCTCCAATTCTCTGCAGTCGCGTTTTCTAGTGTATGCATTTTTCAAATGCTCAGTATCTTCCTGACATATCAAACAGCTGGTGCGATTCTGCGAGCCAGAAAAGGGGTTCTCGCAGAAGTAGCAGAATTTGGAGGCGGCAATAATGTGGGCCACGGACAAAGGCGCTTGGTCATTCTTACGTGCATTTTCACTTGTCTGACGTGCCTCGTGAACTGCTGCTTCAAATGCGTCTCTTAAGGATTGACTCGGTATGCCGTCCGTCGACATACTTGCATCTGTTCGGCGGCCTTGCTTCCAGAACTTCTCCGCCGAGCGTTTGCACTTGCCCCAAACACGCTTTGTTGTTTGCGCCAAGAATTGGCCAGGCCTGTGAGATCCTTTCTCGGTTTTTCTTCTTTTCGCGCTGAGTCGAGGGTCTGAGAAAGTATGCAAGGCGCTGAAGCCAGGGGCAGCGGCCCCGTCGTCTTCGTGAGATATATTAAGATCGACAGTTTCGCGCGTAATAGTATCGATCTCCATGGTTGATACCTCGGAAGGCAAAGTGCTATTTGCCGCAATATTGAGAAGCGTATGCGACGATTGTCCCAGCGTGTGTACGTTTGAAGCAGAGACGTCTGATTCGCTCGGTTTGGTGCTTAATGTTTGAACCAGGAGACATGAATCTCGTCTGAAAGACACCGAGGTGGCAACCCCAGTCTCAGCGTCCTCGAGGGAGTCCATCATGGAGTCCATCAAGGAATCATCGGCGGTCATGCATTCTGCATCTGCAGGCAAGTTCTCCCCAATTGTAGTGGGAGATAAGTTGTTGATAGCAGCACTGAACGAGGTGAAGATCTCTTTACTGCTCGAGTTTAATGATACTTGAGGTGACAGCTCCTGCTCGGTCTGAACAGTGGGAGTTGACTCGTTGGAGGTTTCGGGAACTTTACGTTGGTCTTTCATCTCGGTAGTTGAGTGAATTGACTAAGAATGGACTAGTGAAAGTAGAAATGGAATATTAGTTTGTTTGAGTGTTTTTTGGGGTGGGGCTAAAGAAGAAGGAATAAAATGTGAATTTAAATTCTGGCGTTCAACGCCTCATTTATATATAAGTATCAGCATAATAGGCGGTCATGGGCAGACTCTTAATCTTTCTTTATCGGCTGGTAATTATGGTCGCAGACTGCAAAATTACAGCGGGGCGTGCATGATCACATGACCAAATGATTATGCTACATCATAGCGTACCCAAATTGTGGTGATTTCCTGATGAATCAAGGCCAACAAAAAATCATTATGTTGTGTTTTTTCGCATATTTGCGAAAAGCAGGTCATTCTCTATTCACTTCCGGCTGATTACCTTATGAAGAGTTTTTCCAGACTACATTATTACTTACGCATGTTGACGTGTAATTGTGGTTTTAGATTGCAGGTTTTCAGGGAGTATTGGAGATTATCTGGTCTACACACGACCATGAAGCCCGCGCTCGCAGTGAAAAATTTTCACCGAGCCAAGAGAGAAAACATTCTTTTTCTTCTTCACCACAACCTAAAAAGTACATAAAGATCATACACGGGTGCAGTAGGTCAAATATTATCAGGCCGAAGCACCTTCCAAATATTGTTCCCAGATTGTAAATACCTGTGTGCGGCACATCTCACTTAGTGTTGCATAATATCCAACATAGATTCATGTTCTTTTGTTTCTACTATTTTCAAATGATGCCACAATCTCTACAATACTTACATATAGATCCTCGAAATACTTATTTAATGAATCATAGAAGAAATTCATTCAACCTGTGCAATTAAAACAACATATTATATTTACGAGTATGTATGCTAGCGTGCATATTGTCGATTCGCTATGACTCTTATTCAGCGAGCTAAGACTGTGATTCGAATAAGACTATGATTCGAATTGTGTTACAACTTGTTTTGTTCCTCAGGCGAGTGGATTACAATAGCCCATGGCCTGTTCAAAACTTACGTATTGTGGCATTTTGTCGACCTTTCGACAGACATTTCGACAGACATTCTCGCCAGTGGAACGACTAAGTGTTGTAGCCAAATGGCGCAATTAGCGATATTTGCCACTTAACTATAATTGATCAATTGATGCGACATAAATTCTCGTGCAAAGGGGTTTTCACCATGCATCGTGTTATCAAACCGTAAGATAGGTAAAATTGCCTCGTAGAGACATTTTGCTTTTTAACAACAATTCAGCTTATGTAGATGTTCGTGTCGCTGCGCGGACATTCACCATTGCGGGAACAAAAAGAGTATGGCATGGACCAAGCTAGCGATGTTTTTCCGTTGTTTTCTGCAAATACTGTATCTGTTAGCGCATACTACCATTATCAGTGTGGCACAGTACGGACATAAACACTAATATTAGAAATTCGGATTAACCGGTTACTAGTATTTAAATTTGAAAATTGTCAGGTTCGATGTATTAGTGTTCACCGGGAATGCATGATTGTTATGTGTATTATAGCTGACTGAAGAGCCCTTTCACTGCAGGGGAAAGGGAGACTAATTATATGGTTGTAAAGAGCAGTGTTTGTAAGAGACTTTACTGGTTAAGCCCGCAACACTCGATACGTAAATCACCAGCGTGCGACTGCACGCGTGGTATCGAGTTGAGCAAGGCGGAACCAGAGAAGACCGATTATAGTGCGAAGCACTATATAGGGACCCTGACAGAAATATTCATACTATCATCCAGCTCTTCTTCAAAATTGTCGCAAGATCGTGGTCAGTAAGTGGCTCAAAGCTTTCTTCCCCTTCTTCAAAAGCTCTGGTTTGGGTCTGGAGTCAAGACAGTCGGAGGCAGAGATGGGCAAAACGTGCGTAGCCGCGTAGAGAATTTAATACGCTACGCTACTGAGTAGCGTAGAGTAGAGAGCGTAGAGCTTGTATGCAGTATACACTCTACATGGATAGATAACCGGTTTTAAGGGTATTTCAATGGCTCATTTTCGAACAGCCCCTGGTATGCGTGCCCAGCATTTTTTTCGAACCGTGAATTCGCGAGTTGCGTGCCTTGGAAACGCGTGAACCATGAATGGCGTGCCTTATATTATCAGACGCGCCATGTTACCATTTAGGCAAGTACTGCGAGTATTGCCAAGCAATGCACCTCCGATTTTGATGACGCCAGACCCGAACTAGAGCTTTTGAAGAAGAGAACGAAAGTTTTGAGCTACTTACTGACCACGAGCTTGCGACAGATTATGAAGAAGAGCTGGAGGATATTATGAACATTTTCCTGCAATAGACCACGGTCACCAGTGCCATGAATTCGTTTGCTCTCTTTTTCGAGCAGACGTTTGTACGTCTGACTTCATCTAATTATACTAGTTTCTTACTTTGTAATTAGCGCTACTTGCTTGAAGTCTCTATTCCCAGTAATACTATGGACTACACGACATCATTCATGATACATACCAGTGTTGCGCGCTATCGTAATTTATCGCTTTTCGTAATACGAAAAACGACATTACGATGGAAATGACGAAAAACGAAAAACGATAATTGAAGTCATCAAAATCGTAAAAGAACGGTACAAAAACGATAAAACACACGATAAAAAACACAAAAACAACGATAAAATAACGATAAAATAACGATAGAATGACTAATTACGAAACGATGACCTAGAAGTATCGTAATAGTAATCGTGAATCGTAATTCTATCGTTTTTCTATCATAATTCGCAACACTGATACACACCCAAATTTTGAGACACAGCTTCCTAAATTCTACTTAGCGACGCATTAGTAGCGCAGGCCTTTTGAGCATCTCTGCTGAGAGTAGTTAATGCAAAACCTAGTGCTAGTTTTTTGGCCAGTATAGGAGCCCTTTTACGTCTGGGAACGACCCGTTGCACCAGCGCTCGCGGTGTGACGTTTGAAAACTCGGTGCTAGTATATTTAGATTCCTATGTTTCACATTACACACGGTGTTGCACCCTACCCAACACCAATTACTTACTAAATAAATGGGTAGGAATTCATTGAATTGCCGTCGAAGGAAAAGGACGGAGGTATTTAATGCTGAAATGAGAAATGACTGGTATATCTGGAGAAGAACGGAAAAATTAGATCAACTTCTCCCTCAAGCAGTGCCTTTTGGCCCATATGGATACAATCGTCTGTTTTTTGTCACTCACTCAACTTATTATTCTCGATGATCAGGCTTTGAGAAATGCCATACTATACTTTTTTTCTCGACCTCGTTGAAACTCGTGGTTCAAAGCATGCGACACAAGCTTATTGACTGTATTTTTTTTCTTTCTTGGTACATCTGATGAAGGACTCGGAGCCAGAACTAAAGGCGTTATGAATTTCTCTATTTGAAAAAATTCCCTTTTGTATGACGGACTGACCCTCGCTTGGCCAAACGAATACCGTGAGGATAAGGCTATATTAATACTTGTCTATGAGAATCACGCCTTTTGGGACGAAACAGAATTAGTACTCAGTTATTTGGAAATCGCTCTTTTGGCTTCTTAAAACTCCCCTCTCTCAATCTCACACACTATTCTTGGCCAGATCATCCTTTTAACTGATATCCTTAATTATCCGGTCTTTTCAAAGAATCAACATTTTCAATTTACATCTTCCCTTTGCCGTTCTATTTCACTTTCCACCTCGAATTAAATCTATTAGCCCGTTTCAGAATAAGAAATAAAGAGCTCCAATGGCGGAGTAGGCTTCTTGAAAAAAAGTCAATTAAGGAATATCAGATAGAAAGAGAGTTTTGCCGTTTCAATTTTTAATGTGTAATCTTGATCCAGCTTCTTCAAAAATGTTAAATCCGCAATGAAAGAACTTCCTAGAAACTGTGGTTTTGTGAGAAACTAAGTGAGCCAAGTCGGCAAAGTAATCTCTTCCCTTCCTTATTGGGGTATCCGGTATAGTTATGTGGAATTTAATTTACCAAGTGACAGCTGCTTAAACCATCTTTTGAAACCCTCAATATAGCAATTCATCATTTCATCAATCCTTCAGTTTGCCAAAGCATCTTTGCTTGCCGAGTATTTAAAACAGAAAGAGGCGAAGGCATGCTATAGGTGTTGAATTTGCACCACGACTCAAAATCCAGGATTTCGCTAGTCCATCTGGGTGTATAAAGAGAACGCTGGAAGCACTAAACATTCTCTATAAAGCAAGTATGAGGCTACACTCAACGCCAATTTCTATCTGTATTCTAGCCACGTTAGTGCTGGCGAGACCAACGAATGTCACATTTCAGGCTAAACCATCACCACTGGCATTTGAGGAGTATAACTCAGCAGAATTACTGAATACGCTTGAGGTAAACACCAAAAGAGCCATATTCCCAAATGACACACAAAACAACAATCTAACGGAGCTCTTGGCTGACTTTCATGGCCATTTGCTCTCGTTCATAAACCCACAGTACTTTGATGCTTGCAGGTTCGAAGAACAGAGGTTGCAACTAGAAGAAGAACGGCTGAATATTGAACGAATGTTTTCCATGGTAAACAGACTATCAAAAGAGCTTGAAGCGCAACTCAACTTTTGCAACTACATGTATCGGGTATTGGCCGCATCAAGTACCTTCATGAGCCGGTCCACAGACGGGAAAGCGAAAGAGACTGTCTTGGCCAAAGCGATCATTGAAGTGAATGTACTTTTACTTGCTTTATTTGACTCGCGTGGGAGACCGAATAAGAATGCTAATGAATACTTTTTCCAGGTAAGGCAATTCGAAGCGTTTTTTCGAGCTTGCAAAAAGTATGTTGAGTCCCAGGCCGTGCCATGGAAGGATATGCTAAATGTATATAATCGTGGATTTGCTCGGGCTGAAAGGACACTACAAGTCTTGATAGAAGCGCTCAGGTCACAAGGTTAATAGAGGGTTTCTCTTGCCAAAACTCAGATATAGGCCTTGGTCAAAGAAATGAAGTAGTGATTCTTTTATTTAAAGTTCTTTGTTTCGTTTTGAGAAACAGTTTTACAAAAGAAAAGCGAGTTGGGAGCTATTGATTGAGCAAAATGGCCATGATTCGAGACTGAAAGGTTTTCTCGTCTGGTGAGAAACACACTTGCCAATCTCAAAGAATACCCACGAAACGAATCTGTCGAAAGAAGTCAAAGTTTTAGCGTGACGTGGGAAGGTGAGTTGGTTTGAAATCGACAACTATTGTACGAACTTTCATCCAATAAACATGATTTGCGTCTTTCATGATTGTCTCAAGAATCAAATCATGCTCGATGCAGAGTGGGCCACAATGAAAATTACAGCATTCCTGAAAGTGCCTTGTGAAGTCCTCGCACATGTTTGAATCTGTTGCAGGCGGCTATATATATATGTATATATATTCTGTGGTTTTGCTGGAAAGGGTGGGGCCTCAAAAATTGGAATAAAGGCAGCAGGTCCGAACATTGCTTCTCTACACGATAATTATTGTGAATGGATTATAGAATTCAGGGGAAAAAGCTTTGAGATTTCCGTAACGTACAACAAAAACTGGCAATCTTTACGTTGATCGATCAATTTCGCGGCCAAAATACTCCTTAGTAAGTTCTTTTGCTCTCTGTCGAGCTACATCACGAAGAGACTGAATAGGCCCCACTCTGATCTTCTCTACACCATCTATTGTCGTCATTCTCATGCTCGATGTTTTGGCTGATATGTTCAAATCAGCGATTGAGTCTCTGCTTGAAATAATTCTGGTTTGAGCTCGCTACTCTGTTTACTGGTGAACTTGCTAAAAGCAGGTGGCCTGATCTTGTAGTATTCGCTCCCTACTTGAATAATACAGCTCCCAATTTTCTCGATCTATTCTTGTGTTTTGATCATCTTTTCCGCTTGGTCCAAATGCCCTTCCAGGAATTTGTACGTAGCGTCACTTATTTGGTGAATGCTTAAATTCTCATTCCCTGAGGAGAACCCAGAAAACGGTTTTGCAACTTTGAGAAAGTGCAAGAATACAAAATTGATCTTCCGTTTGAATGAGTAGTTACTTCGTGAGCTAAAATTGTAACCACGTAACGTTTGCAGAAGTTCCACATCGCTGAGCTGAATTGTGCGATTTGCGGCTTAGAAAACATGATTGTCTTTGTTGCATCGAGTCTATACCACTGAAATCTTCAAATAGGTATAATGAAATCTCTGCGTGCGTAGAACTAGCGATGAATATGTTAATTTAGCTTAGTCTTTGCATCAACTTTGCGAGGTAATTGTATTTTGTGTTCAAAGTGATGGTAAACTGTAAATGTGAAAAATCACCTTTGAAATTTGCTATAGTTAGCCAAGGGTTGCGACCCTCGAAACTTTTCAACCAAATATGACAAGGTTGAAAAAGCTCGCCATTGGACAGCTGCTCAAACATCAGAAACATTCAGCTTATCCTGTGTTCACAAAAGTGAAACTTGTCAATGCATAGGAAGAAAGGTCAAGAAGTCGTCCCAGTGTCACGTTCGGTTGTAGTGGTTTCGGAACGACAGCGATACCTCGGGGAAAGCGGACGTACAAAAGATCTTTTCTCGGTCCCTTTCGGCTGGTCTATTCAAGGACTTGGTCACAGCTCTTAGCCGAATCTGAAGTATGACATATTTGAATAAACACAATGAAGGAACCCACCCGTGTTTTAATAACGCCCCGTAACACTTCGTAGCGGTGGTAATCATCTCTGGAATTGACATCGCCGAAAACCAAACCACCAACAATGGTTGCATAGAACGTTTGTTCAAGCTATGCTACAACTAATTTTTACCTCTTAAAATATTCGTGCGTTTTACCACTCAGTGCATTTCACCTCCGTGTAGGGAAATTTGATAAACGCCTCCTGGGCTTTCTCAGAATTACACAATGCCGATTTTGCATAAACTATGCAGGTCGTTGACAGGTGCAGGTCGTTGGGCTGGCAGTGTACGAATGTCCAATGTTTATAGTTGGTTCAGCTGTATGGAGATGAACAGCCTACGTCCAACTTTGTGTATTAAAAGTGTTGTTCCCCCAAGCGCTCTCGGGCGCGGGGACGTCGTCCTTATATAGACCTACTGGGCCGGATGGCCGGGCCCGAGCTCGGGTGGCTGCGCCACGAGCTCCTGCACATAGTATTCCGTGGAACACCATGGAATGTCCGATCCTCGGACCATGCGCTTACGCGGCACCTACTGGTAGTGCCCTTACCGGACACCTGGTCCTTTCCCCAACACTACCCCCCGGTTATCGTGATGTTCGTCCTCGAACATTGGGGTACCCATTCAAACCTGGTAAACGCGACGTGGGGCGGCCAGTAGGTGACGCGCGGCTGGTATGGCGATAGACTGCACGCCGTGACACTTTAAAAGATCCGCGTGATGAGTGAAACGCAGATTCGGGTGGAACGCGGCTATTATACGCGTTCTCGAGAGCAAGGCGTTTCTCTAATGGGAACTGATTGTAATCCTCCATAGAAATCGGTAAAGCCGTCGACGAGTCAAGCCAATGGGTGGACAAACTTGACTCATTAACATCAGAGATGGCCTCAAGCTGGGGAAGGCGCTCCAACCGCTCCTCTTGCAGCAATGGTGGGAGCGGCTCAAATTCCGACGAAAGTGGAATAAACGGCTTTAAACTGTCGACATTAAAACCCGGCGCCATAGTGTCCTGTTTTCTGAGCAATGGTGGCAAGTTGATCTCGTAAGCATTATCCGAAATAACCTTTGTTACCTTGAAAGGTCCGAGCCACAACTTGGTAAACTTCCTGCCCGCCTCCGTAGCGAGCTTTGTCAGCTGACGATGTACGAGTACTGCGTCCCCCACGTTGAAAGTGAGTGCACTACGGTGACGGTTGGCCTCCCGGGCCATCGCATTATGCCACTGCCTATGAATGAGGCGGAGTCAATGTTTGGAATTTGAATCGTAATATCTACTCTTTATGGGCCGGCTTTCAAATCAGATAAACCCAAGATGGCAATCGTTGCATTTGTGTCCATACTTATCGCCTGGCTGAGTTTGACTTTGGCGTTTCTGGTTGCAGAAAAAGCGAAGAGATATGCCTGTAGTAAACTGGACATACCAAAGGATTCTTCCGCGTAGCCGAAGATAAATACTGTGGAAAATACTCACTTCATGCATCATCATGTGCTTCCGCTTTGGGCCATTATGTCAGTTAGACTCAGGATTCGGAATTGAGGCAAAGTCGTGGTTGGTACATTTGAAAGATTCTCCTGAATTCCACTGTTTCTGTTTTTATTCTTCTGGCAAGAAGTCAAATAATGGATTCCGAGCTACATACAATTCAAGCCTCAGTGGCTGGCGTTACTCATCATAAGGAAACCACAGACCTTCTAAGATTCATTAAACACTTACTCCAAGAAATCCAAACCTCGGCCCGAGAAACAAGCAGTATAGTGAGATCTATAATTCTTTTATCGCTTTATCATGTGCATGGTTGAAATGTTGTTTAATTGCCATGGTGTTCCCGCTTTAAACGATGAAATTTTAGGGGGTGAGATGGCAATAAAAAGGCCCTTTAAGGTTCTAGAACGGTTTATCCATGAGTTTCAAACGTGTGCCATTATATTTTACATGGTCTACGCTCACCAGTATGATCAGGCAGTTTATACGATAAGTTTGTTGAGCAGACAAATTAATATTATATCAATACTTTGCGTGAAAATTTAGCTGGTATCCATTGGACTTTCTTGCGCTAGTAATTTCCAATTATCCTTCTGTATTTTCCATAAAACTGTACTTTTTACCACAAACTTTGTTCATTTGAGTTTAGCCGTATAACTTCTCGGAATTCATATGTCCTATGAAAGTGGTATTCGAGGCATAGACTAGAATGGCTCACGCTTATAATCGTATCCGTGCACCGCCTTTTGTCTGTCATCTCAGTTATTCAAATGGATAAAGGAGCTTCTACTCAATGTTCTTTCTATAAAACTTGTTTGTGCGATCAGAATTATGCGCCGCAAACTCCATTTGGCCACGTCCAGGCGTCACGCATTGTTTTGAGAGGATCGAAATCGCAACCAATCGTTCATCGGCAATAAACGGAGGATTTTCATTACCTCAAAGTTATGATTTCTCTGGATTGAGTCACACGCATTTCTTGCTCCTATTCATCAATCTGTACATGTATGTGCCCCTTGAATGTCGGTCTGGCAAACTCATCTCTATTTCGAATTCCGAATACGATGTATTTGTCACATGAGACCATTATAGCGCATCCACCCGTTCTAAAGGCTACGGAAGATGTCGTTTTTTTTTTGCTTGATACATCTGATTAAGGACTGGGAGCCAGAGTTGCTTACCTAGCTCTCCAAAAAACTATATATGCATATATATAAAACCTTAGCCAGCTTCGCTACCATGCCTAGCGGCGTGGCTGCGTATGAGAACTAATTCGGTTGTCATCGCCCTAGAGGCTGTACTTCCCCCCACCTGTCGCTTCAACTCTCGTATATTTCTTTCGGGTGCCTATGCTGAAAATGAAATGGGCCTTAAGACAAGAAGAATGCAATTTCTATACTAAGAGGACGCAAGTATTCAGATGACTTGATCTCATACATCATTTACTAAATACCTGATTCTGCATTTTTTCATTCTTTTTTGGCTTCGGAGAATGTATTGACTTGTTCAAACTAAGCGTAAATCATCATATTAGGAGCCAAGTAAAGCTAAAGTCGGTGATGCATTAACTCTATCGATTGACTGACAGTACTTGCTCCTCGACAAATTCTAGACCGATTGATCTCAGATCGGGCTGTCAAAGTTTGAGCCGACTGAATCTGGTTTCACAATTAGCGGACGTGGACAACGTGTGAGTAAAACTTTCAGTATCTAAAGTCTTTTCTCTAATATTCTTTGACTGCTTGCATGAAAAAGAGTTAGCTGTTTTCTTTAATTAAGTTCAAGTTTTAGACGTCGTCGTCATTTTTACAACCAAGACTGTGTTCATTGTGATTATACATCCAATAGCATCCGGCTAGAACTAGATCCCACATCTTCAATGTGTAAGTGTCGCTGCCACATACACTTTGTTGACAAAATCGCCCCGAGTTTTCTGGAGTTTTATCTTTTCGCTATGAAGTGCATTATATATGCACCATATAGGTTCCGCCCTCTAATGGAAAGGATAAGAAGACTTTTGCTTGTCCAATAAACAGGTCTCCGCCAGATTCATCCCAGAAAGCTTGGACTGGCTATTTTCAGGCAAGTAAATTACCTATAAAGCATAATTCTCAAATCTCGTCATAAATTCGAACTGGTGGGCTAGTTACAGTTCCAAAAGGTTTCCCATAGTATCATAGTTCGTTCACAAATCCATTAAGTTCAGGCTCACTACAAAACGGGATATATTTGATCGGTGAGAAAATTTTCTACTGCAAGAGGTCTTCACTATGAAAGTAAGTGCCGTTTTTTTGACCTTCTCGATAGTCCTCACCATCAATGTGCAAGAAATCAAGTCTGACTTCGTCCACAGGGCGTCACCTCTTGCTCATAAATCGGAAGAAGAGGTAAACTGGACTCTGGGCAGCGCACACATCCCGAAAGCCCATACTTTGACCTTGACTCAAGAACACGAGGATGAAGTGGAATGGTTTGTGGCACAATTGAAACTTTATGTGCATGAAAAAGGAATCGACGCGGCAGAATTCGAGTCAAAGATTGATGCACTTGATGCGCAGTTTGCCGAAATTGCAGAATATGCTGAGACTTCAGAGCACCAAAGACTCGGTCAGCTCAGATTCGCCAGCCACTTATTACAAACAATAAAAGATACCATCAGGTATTTGAGATTTTTTGACGCGCAAAACACGGCGCAGCGGATAGTCCGCAGCTTGTTGCAGCTCAATGTGTGGCTTTTGGCGCTACATGACTCGCATGGCAATCCAGACCCGCAGAGGAATGACTATGCAATGCAGATTGCGGTCTGCAGCCATGCAGCTTTCCTGTGGGCGGAAATATTTCACCAGGAGCCAAGTTAATGTTCGAGAAACAATACCACAAAGCCAAGTATACACTCAGCGTGATGGAGAGTCATCATCTTGACGGGCCTTATGTACTCCCGCGGCTTTAATCAAACTACTAAGAGGTTGAGAAAAATGGTCAGTGATCACGCATGCTACAATGATGGACACTCGGTCCGAAGGCTTACGTAATGCTGGTCGCACTCCTGCGGCATGGATAGCGTGGCCTGTGAAATGCAAGCCATGTTGTAAGAGCACATTGGCTTTTTCTTGTGCTTGATACATCTGATTAAGGACTTGAAGTGGCGCTTGACATGCTAGCAAAATATATTCCAGGAGACTAAACCCAAAGGTTATCTTTTATTTGCTTTATGTGTTTATACAATTCTGGCATTTACCTTAACATTGTTTATAAAACTTTGAATTTTTTCACGCCTCATATTTCTCGTTTTTTTTCTTTAATAAATCGCGTTTTTACAACGTCCAAGCATGGAAACAATAAAAGTTTAAAAAATGGGAGCATGTAATCAGTTCAAAAATTATATCAAAAGGCTCAAGCGTGATCTTTACATAAAGCACAGTGATAAAAGAAACAAAAAAAAGAAAAAAAAAAGAGATCCAGTGACCAAAACCAATGCCGCCCGACCAAGAACGCTATTTGGCGCACGATACCCTAGCAACATAGCAAGGATTATTCTTGTTCACCAATCCTGGATAATTATCAACGCCTAATAGATGATCATGCATTGATTTTTAACTCAAACTAAACATTTTTCCCCTCTCTTCTATTCTGATTCGTTATCATAGTTACACATGGAAAGTTAGACCTCTTTACCGGGACCTGCACCTAACGTGTACAAATATGTGCTGAATCATAATCTATTTCTACCTCATACAGATACACTCAAATTGCATCCCAAACATGTCAGTCTCAATCCCAACTGGTGACCCAACGCGTATGTATTTGCCGCCAAAGTGAAAGACTTGTAACTGCAACAACCAACCAAGTTCATTTGAATATTTACAGTTCTTGTGCTAACTACTAGCTATTTTGAAGTCATCTGACCTAGCTGAAGAAATGCAGGTACGCGTACTAGATTTGGCTACCGAGGCCCTTGGCGCTTATCGCATAGAGCGTGATGTGGCTACATACCTAAAGAAAGAATTGGATTTGCTATATGGGGCCTCTTGGCATGTGATTGTGGGCAAATCGTTTGGCTCGCACGTGACCCATGAGCAAGGCTACTTTGCTTACTTTTACATTGGCGAAACCGCTTTCCTCGTGTTCAAAAGCTAATGGTTCTGTTGTTGCCAGTGATTTCAAATCACCAAGATCATTATTTCCGCCGGGCGTTCGTATCTCGGCCGAAATTTGAGACGTTTGAACGCAACCTGGAGTCATATTCTCGAATGCCATCAAAAGTGAGTCTGAAACAGACGGGCCACAGACATTCTCGCCTGGTTTGTACAAGAGCGCCGATCACTGAATTCTAACTTCTATCATCCTTGTGAATCGCGCAAGCGGCTACTATTTATCTCACAGGCGGCTGTTTCGGGAAAGCGAGCTCTGGTGTACATGTCTAACAACATATTCGTCATCTATATATGGAAACAAATCATGCACGTTGTTGAATTGCATCGGCCGTGATTAGAAGCACGTGTCAAATAGAGAAGGAGAAGTGAAGTCAACCAGGTCCACGGGTCAAGCCGGTGTAGATCTACTTTTAGGCCTGCTAGCGCTTCCAAAGATACGTGCTAGCCATCACTCTCTCACTGCCACACGTTTTGTAACGCACTCCAACATTTCATATAATTTCTGGATGGATCTGATATTTCTATAATTCATGTACATGGCTAGATCCACATTCTAATACGAGACTAGCTTAGTTGCCCAACTTCTCACTCTGGCCACTTAACAAGGTGAAAACCGGCGCGTCGAGCTTTTCTCTACCCTTCAAGAAGTCCAATTCCATCACGAAAAGATACTCCAAGGTCTTAGCACCGGTTTTCTTGATCAACTCACCCGCGGCACTGGCGCTACCACCCGTAGCCAAGATGTCGTCAACAACAATGACTTTAGCATCCTTGGGAATGACACCTTCCTGGAGCTCAAACTTGTCGGTACCGTACTCCTTGACGAATTCAGCACTCAACACTTGGCCAGGCAACTTTCCTGGTTTTCTGATTGGAATAAAGCCTGCATTCAACGCCAACGCCAAGGCAGGACCAAAAAGAAACCCTCTGCTTTCCAAACCTACAATGTAGTCGACTTCCTGACCTTGCAAGTGCATCTCAAAGGCCTTCACAAGCTTTCTGAAGGAGTCTGCCTTGGCGAAAATCGGCAAAAAGTCCTCAAACAAGATTCCTTCATGCGGGAAGTTTGGGAACTGCTTCAACTCACTTCTCAACTCGGTGGCAAGGCTTTGGATCGTCGGCGACATGTTGTGTTTGTGTGTTTATCTTTGGTTGGTACGGAGATGGCATGTTAAGAGTGGATTTTTTTTTTGAGTCGAGGAACACCCGTGCACCAGAATACCCGTTCGGGCCATATATACCCGTTTGCCAGGTTTATATATTGTCACAGGTGAGGTGTTTCGGCACGGTAACACACGTGACTTGCTCAATATCGTCTGTGTACATGAATTCTGGGACATCTTGCTGTTCCTGGAAATGGACCTTGTTTTCATCCACAACGATAGGCCGCACTTTCCACCCCAGTAATGTGTAGTCAGTCAACATCAGCAAAAGCTGTACGCGCTCACCCGGTCGAGCGTTGCATGCATACTCGACCTGCCTGTCCACAGAAGCCATGACACCAGTATTAAGCGTCATAGACGACCGGAACCACTGGACGCCGAAAACGCCAAATGTTATGCCTGCCAGGGCACTGATGTAGAGTGAATCAAGCGATAGTAGCGTTTTAACTGCACCGTCACCCTTCTCGGCCAGCACACACAGCGTCAAGGGCCTCGAATGACGCAATTTAGACGTTATTTCGCCGTAGTGAAGCTGGATCCATGCCTGGTCAGGAGGGATTCCCAACTTATCATTTGGTAGCGCTAGCTTCTCTGCATGGATCACCATGGATCGGGATTCGAGACAGAGGTACACCGCAGCCTCGTCTTCGAAGTCTGTGGGTAGTAAGCTTGTGCAGTTGAACTTGCTATAGCCAGCTTCAGGAAGTCCTTGGGGAAATGCCGTACAGTGTCTTAGTAGAAGGAGGATCGGAACAAGATACCGTAGGACCATGGTTTGTGGGTGATCTTCGGTCAGTACTAATACTGGTTGAGGTTGAGTTATGAAGAAGAAACATATGAATAATTAAGATCACATGACAAGGTTTCAAAAAAAAGCACCCTCGAAGCTTTTGTTCTTTTACATGGGCATACCTAAAAAAGAGTTTTTCACGCAGAGCAGTTGCCGAGTGTGCGTGTGCAAGAGGCGAAAAAGGAAATATACTCGAATCATTTGGTACACACAATTGGTATGAGGGAAACAATTTGAATGTCTCTCTTGACGATGCGCTTGCTTCTGCAAAGATACTTCATGTCTCAGAAACCAACATGTTTCATTCTTGCTCGTGATACCGCAAAGGGAACGAGACGCATGTAGATAGCGCCGAGCGGGGTAAAACTTATCAATTCACGAGAAAGAGGGACTGAGTCTGGCATAAAAAAAATAAATAATTAATTAAAAAAATAAAAAAAAACCCCTCTTTCGATTTCAGAAAACATATTTGAATCATTAGTTCGCGCGATCCAATCTGCCTTTCGAGCACATGAATATGGTTTTCGAAAGCTATGTGAAATGAAGGTTTTGACATCAACTTGGGGTTGTGGCGAGCACAGCCAGGGGTTTATCTCATTTTCTGCTCCAAAGGTGTAGAATTGATCAGCATGCCATGCTGCAGTGTTGTGAGAATCGGTTTTTTTTGAGGTGTTGCACGTAGGCGCGTAACCACGCATAAAAAGTTTGGCCGGACTTTCTTACGATTACTTGTTACGTGAAATGCGTAACTAGTAATTACTTGACGCCCCAGAAAATGTCTTGGCTGTAGCCCTGTCAAAACTTGGTCTCACGGGCTTTATAAAGACGGGGAGGGGGAAGAGGGACACTCCGCGAGAGATGCTATCACCACCATGCCTTTAGCCTGAAGGATGCTAGTTTTCCCCCCATTTAATCCAAATTAAGAACAATGCGGCATTCTTTGTGGCCTAAGCCTCTTGACGAGGTAAGGTTTTATTTTGACCGCGTTTGTAGACAGCTTCATTGTGAACATGACTGTGTGTCTTTTGGCGAGACAGGACCCAGTGTACCGTCGATGAAATCGAGTCCTACTTTTATGATGTATTCAGCCGTTACTTGGAGGAGTTCGAGGAAGATTTGGTAACTTATTCCAAGTATGGGCTATTCCAAGTATGGGTCGAGAGTGACTGGAAGTAGTCATGCAATTTCTCTGTGTCAGTCTAGTCATCTTCAAGAAAGCGATACTGACTATTATCTTGAATCCAAGATCGATGCAGAATATGTGCATGAAGTCGATGCCTATCTCGAAGGAAATCGAACACGCCACTGTCTCAACATGATGATGTATCACAAAGACCGAAGAGAATTTGCTCCGATCATATATCGAATCACGAGAGACTGTTTAGCCATTCCGGCTATGTCAGCGCCTTCCGAGGCTCTTTTTCGATATCGTAACAAAGAAGAGAAATCGGTTACATTCAAGCACGATCAAAATGCTGGCGATCTCAAAGTCTAGGGATATTGTGACGGACGAATCGGATATCTCGGACTTGACGAACGTTCTCGAAAAAGTCAGTCTTGGGGAGGAGATCACCGGTCAGGAGATCAATGATGCATCATCTGATGACGATGTAGCCACCGAGGACGACGAGATGACTTTGTAAAAAAAGTTAGTTTTTTATTGTTTGGAGCAGACATATGCGAGGTTTTTTGTCTATAAATATATAGTTTTTTCTTTTCTATTGCGATCTGCTCTTTTTTCAAGAAAAAGGGAAAAACTCACTTTCCCAAGTCGTGTTGCATTTTCCTTGTTTTTCGTGGGTTTGTAACAACGAATAACGCTTAAGCGCATCCTTACGATTACGTGAGTAATTAGTCCATCTTTTGAAATACGTGCGTAATTACTAAGCCTCCGTGGGTAATTACGTGCGTTTTTAGTGCGATTGCTCG
This sequence comes from Metschnikowia picachoensis, assembly GCA_030556465.1. NCBI lineage: Eukaryota > Fungi > Ascomycota > Pichiomycetes > Serinales > Metschnikowiaceae > Metschnikowia > Metschnikowia picachoensis. The sequence continues at coordinate 33,717 of JAKTUB010000021.1, forward strand.
TTGTTACGAACGATTTCACATCACTGCCATGCTGTACCAGCAGAAAAGAGTCAAAATTTTGAGCCTTCACCGAGATCAGGAGCGAGAGAAAATCGGTCTAGACAGAGGACATACAATTTGTCCAAGAAACGAACTTCCCCGAATGAACTCTTATTATATTTGAGAAAAGTCGAAAAGCCAGCTCAAATACGTTCGGCGAAGCTTCACTTAACCGTCCTGTTTTGTTATTTGTAGAATGCACCAGGGCGCTGTCAGACATAATGTGCGAGGAATGCTTCCAACGAGGTCATACATCCCAAACCGACTTAGGGAACGACGGACAAAACCAAACCTTCAGAATCTTAAAAAAAAGGCGTACTTCAAATACAGCCACAGCCCATATTTACGCTACTTATCCAAGTTTGCCCAAGGGCCCAAGGGCCCAAGGATGCCTGGGGACTGGGGACCAGTAGTCTTCTTCGCGCACCACGCGTGACCAGTCCCTGGCTTTTTTCGCTGCAAATGTATCAGCTTCCAAAACTACATATGATTGGCACATTATGTAGAGATTTTTTTAAAGAAGTAAATAACGAGAGCTTCTGCAAACTAGTTAGAGCTTGTTTTTTGAAACGCACTTTTCGAATTATCACTAATTCTGGCAAAGGGAGGATATAAAGCCACTCATAATCGGGTGGCGCACGACCGCGCACATGCACCAAAACTTTCACTAACGTTAAGTTTCAATCACTGGACAACCTGGAAGCAGTAAAAATCAGCGCAAACCTTGCCATCTATCAGTGCAAACATACCTGAAAGTCTGCGCAAAGTTCTCATATAAGAACAAACTCGGATTCAAGATGTCTTCGCCGAGCAAACGGGCTCCAACCGCCGGCGTTAAACGCCCTCGGTCTGAGGACGAAGAAAGCAGCAACAACTCTGCTGTCAGGCTCGATATCAAGACTGAAACCCATCTGAACCTAGACCTGGCCGGCAGCAGTGACGAGGATGCCGAAATTGCGGGAAAACCTGATGACGGGCTAGAGTCTGCAAGCGGAATCACCGAGAGCAACACGGAACCGACTGGAAACGAGGAGAATGACGAGGACGAAGATGAGGACGATGAAGAAGAAGAGGAAGATGACGACGTCGGTGTCTCGCGGAAAGCCAAGCGTAGAAGAGCCAACCAGTTCCTTGATATCGAGGCCGAGGTGGACGATGAGGAGGAGGACGAGTTGGACGAGGATGACGAGGAGGCTGAACTCTTGCGTGAGCAGTTCATCCTGGACGATCATGTGGAGAAGGACACAGCATTACCCGATGCCACAGACGACCGCCTTCACCGTGAATATGACCAACGTCGACAAAAGGCCGAGGACCAGGATGCTGAGCAGTTGGCGGAGACGTTAAAGCAACGATACCGCAAAACCCATACTGTGTACCGAGGAGACACTGCAGCTAGCGGTACCGTGTCGCAAAAGCTTCTCATGCCCTCGATCAACGACCCGGCGATTTTTGCCATCCGCTGTACACCCGGCCGCGAAAAGGATTTGGTACGGAAATTATACGAGAAAAAACGTACCTTGGCTCGCCTGGGCCGTCCGCTTGAGGTTTTGCTGGTGTTTCAGCGTGACGCTTTCAAAGGCTACATTTACATCGAGGCGAAGAAGCCAGAAGCTATCCAGCGTGCGTTGGACGGTATGGTGAACGTGTACGCAAACCAGCGTATTATCGTGCCTGTAAGCGAGTATCCCGACTTGCTCAAGCAGGTGAAGTCCTCTGATGTCGAAATTGTGCCTGGCATCTATGTGCGTATCACCAGGGGAAAATACAAGGGTGACTTGGCTATTGTTGATAACTTGTCTGAGAATGGTCTCGAGGTTCGATGCAAATTGGTGCCGCGGTTGGACTACGGCAAGAACGACGAATTCACACCTGAAGGCAAACGTATAAAACTGAAAGTCAGACCTATTCCGCGTCTATTCAACGAACTAGAGGCCCGTACCTATGATGCCGACTATTTGCAGCCGGGTAGAGGCCCTCGCGCGTACATATACAGGGGCGAGGAGTTCATTGAGGGATTTCTTTTTAAGGATTTCAAGTTGCAGTTCATCCAGACGAAGGATGTCCATCCAAGCTTGGAGGAGTTGGACCGTTTTCAGACAGGGGCCACTGAAGAAGACGGCTTGGACCTTGCCGTTGTTGCAGCCTCGTTGAAAAACAGCAAGTCCCTGGAGGGCAATCGATCGAGCGCGTTCCAGCCCGGTGACAACGTTGAGATTCGTCGCGGTGAACAGGCTAAGACCATCGGAAGAGTCACGGGTGTTTCGCTTAATGAAGTAACTATTATTGTTACTGATGCGGGTGATAGGCAGTTAGTCAACCAGGAGTTGACGGTAACTGCCAGCGACTTGCGCAAAGTATTCTCGCTAGGTGATCATGTCAAAGTCGTGGGGGGCAAGCACACGGATCAAACAGGTTTAGTCATCAAGATTGACGGCGAGTCCGTAGTCTTGTTGAGTGACCAGACAAGAGAGGACGTGCGTGTTTTTGCCAACTACTTGATCAAGGCTACCGACTCCTCGACAAGTGTTGATATGGTCAACAGCAAGTACGAAATTAAGGACTTGGTGCAGCTTAATGCCTCTACTTTTGGTGTCATTGTAAAGGCTGAGACCGGCTTTTATGGAATTCTCACATCTGATGGACGCGTGGTCGACGTGAAACCTACAGGAATTGCAGCCAAGCTTAAATTGAGTCGGAGAGAACAGGTTGCCACGGACAAAAACGGTATCACTATAAATGTTGGTGACTCAGTCAAGGAAAGTGGTGGTGACAAAAAGAAGGAGGGGACAATCTTACATATCCATAAAAACATCTTGTTTATTGAGTCGCACGAACTCAACGAGAATTTGGGTATTTTTGTCACCAATGCTCTCAATGTCAACACTGTCTCACAAAAAAACTCCATGGTGTCGAAGTCGCTAGGGCCAGACTTAAGTCGTATGAATCCCAACTTGAAACTCGCACCAATGGCAGCTCCAGGATCGAAGATGCGCGCTGGCGGTCGTGACAAGTTGATTTACAAAGACGTCGTCATCAATGGTGGAAATCACAAAGGTCTCATGGGTAAGGTTGTGGAGACTGATGACGTTGACGCGAGAATAGAGTTGCACACGAAGTCCAAGAAAGTCAAAGTCAACAAGACAAAATTGAGTGTTCTCATTCGCGGTGAAAGTATCCCATATTTGCGCTTCATTGGTGCTGCTGATGGTGGTGCTCGCCCGGGCCCAGCACTTGCGCTGGCACCTGCTTTCTCATCGGGTGCCAGATCGGCATGGGGTGGTGCTACACCATCTGTCAATGGTGGAGGTGCTGCATCTAGTTGGGGCGGTAAGACTCCATCGGCGAGTGGCGGAAATGCATCAGCCTGGGGTTCTGGCGGTAACGCTTCCGCGTGGGGCTCTGGTGGTGGTGCATCTACCTGGGGTTCAGGAAGCGGTGGCGGAGCTTCATCGTGGGGATTTGGTGGTGGATCAGCTTGGGGCGGAAATGCAACAAGTGCTGGAGGCAACTCTACATGGGGCTCCAATCAGAACCCTGGTGGGAGCTCGGCGTGGGGTTCAAATAACAACACTGGTGGCAACTCGACTTGGGGATCAAACCAGAAAAGTGGGGGTGGATCAGCCTGGGGAGGGAACAAGGGCGGTAATTCATCTTGGGGTAAGTCTGGCCGGACCTCTGCTTGGGGCAACCAGGCCGGCGGGAACTCCTCTTGGGGTCTGAATTCAGGGGGTGCATCTTCTGCGTGGGGGAATAACACCGATGAGAGCTCGGGCTGGAAGAAAAGCGGTGGTTCTTCTGCTTGGGGAAACAAGTAACGTTTGATAGTTTAATGAATGTACTGCTATTTGCTTCTTTGAAAAATGGTTACTCAAATGCGCTGTCATTTGATTGTGTGAATGTAGTGTCTTGTAGATAATAACAAGCCTTAGTGACGATGTGCGCCAACGTGTGCGAGCCTTCGTACGACCACGTTCAAGCGACAGCCTATTCTTTGTATGGAGTGTGGTTCAGTCTCTGCAATATTCTCGTTTCTAGCCACACCATCCTAATGTACATTATTTTCACAACCCGGACAGTTGTGAAGAGACTCGTGTACAAACACATCGCAATCTATGCAAAAATCGTGGCTGCATTTCCCACAGCGGTATCGCGAGCTGGTGGCCGTTTCGGTCGATCCATCTGGGAACATTAATAGGCAGCCGTAGCAATGCGTGCTGTCGTAGCTCAGCGAGACAGGCACGTCCTTGTATGCGGCTAGAGGAACCAAGTGATGATATGACCGGGCTAAATGAGTCGATAATATTAACATAAGCCCACACACAGGGCACATGGTGGGAAGGCTGCACACCCTCGAGCGGCACTGTGGACACGTGTAGCCCACGCCCGAGACGGCGCTTGGGGCGTGTGTGACAACGACGTTTTCCTTCAGCTCAGTCGACTCTAACGTAGGGTGGCATGCACACAAATGTGGGAAGTTGGCTTGCGTCAGGCCCAGATATCTCAGCGGGAACCCCATTCTGATTAGGGGTACGCCCTCTGATTCAACAGGTTCTTGTTTTTTCGTAACTGCAAGCGGCTCCACGCAGTCCATGAGCAACTCCTTGAAATGTGCTTCATTCATGATCACGCCGTAGAACTGCGTGTCTGTGCGCATATGGACACCGAAGTTGGTCTTTTGAACTAATTCTTGGCAAATTGCCACTTGCGCCAGAAGACCAATCACCTTCACCTTGACTTCTTCCTTCACGAGCGTGTCAATTGTCTGATGAATGTCGCCCGGATCGGACGTGAATAAGGCACCGAAAATGAGCAATATTTCTTTAGAGTTCTTCTGGGCGGCCGCTGCAGGACCGAAGTTCAGGTTTAGAAGCAGTCGTGCCAATTCCAATGCATTCTGTAGCGAAGGGTCACCTTTAGGCTCAAATCGGTTATGCTGTCTCGCTTTTAACGCCCGGATTTTGTCCACATGATGTTGCGGCAGGCCGCTGACCTCCGAAACAACCTGTGCCACGCCATTTCGCATCATAACAACACCTAATTGCGAGATAGGGTTCTGGTCGAAAAACTCAACGACGAAGTCTTGTAGATAGTTTAAAGTGCAGCTAAATCGCGTGGGCCGGAGGTCCTTTTCAAGCATCGCCAGCAGGCCATCGAGCACCACCACTAGTGTTCGGATAATACCACGCTGAAACGGTGTTTGCGGGTTTTTCATAATCTTCTTCTTGCGTGCCTCAATCATCTGCTGCACCAACAGCTCGAGCGAATGTCCCTCCCCGTCTTCCTTTACGATATCCCATGTTCGCTGATATTGGTCTTCCCAGGCATAACCCTGATTTTTGTCTGCATCAGGATTCCGCAGGCGTGTGCGTTTCGCCATACCTTGAGGCTCCGGCAGCAACAGGGCCTCACGCAGCTCACCGCCAGACGCAGGCGCCGTAAAGTCTTCATCGGAGTCCATTTCGGGCGCAGGTTAGATATTGCTAACACCTTTCATGGTCAAATCCATGGTACTGCAGGAGAGCCGCAGTCTGGGGAGCCGCCGCCGGTGAGAGTGTCACGTGCTAGGCCAGCATGAGACTGTTGCTTCAAAGTCCAGGGCTGCTGCGTTGTATGCACGACTATAATGTGTTCAACGAAAAGGAGAGCGTTCAGGGCCAAGATTAGCGAGGAGAGAGCCAGTGATTGCCGAAAAGCCGTTCTCATACTATTCATGCCATATTGAAGAATTAAAGTCACAAATACAATTCTGGCTTGAAAGTGGTATTTTGGCATTTACGGTATATATTATACTATGAGATTATCGTCCATACAGAGCTAGAATCATATATGATAGGATGTACTCAGAATAATTTCTGAAAGGAGAAGAAATCCTTCAGCCCACATACCGACAAGCAGCTTTATTTTGAGTGAAAAGTATTAATATAATTGCAACTTGCCAACGCTTAGGAACAAAGACGTCCAAATATCACGTGATACAGGTGTGATGGTTTCGGCACGACAGCGCTACCCGCGGGGAGCGGCGGTAGAAAAGACCTTTTCTCCACCGGGATCCTGTTAGCTCTTCAAAGAATTAGTGACAACTCTAAGCTGAGCCCAACTCTGAGCTGAGCCAAACTCCAAGCTGAGGCCGGTGTATTACATACTTGAATACACATTATAAAAGAACTCCCACGTGTTTCAATCCAACTGAATGGCTGTGGTTTGGGTCAATTCTTAAAAAAAACTAAGGAAAAAAGCTGTTTACGAATTAAAAAAAAATCCAATCCAGTAAGGTTTTGCCTGTCTGTACCATTCACAACCCAAATGCTCGGCCGAAGACTGTAAATCTATCCCACGTTCGCTGCTATATGGTGTGTGGCAAATGGGCCTCATCAGTGTTGCCGGTAAAAAGTTTTTCGCGCGCTTTTAGTAATTGGGCAAATATATTATATTTATATTTGCGAATAATATGAATATGAATATGCCTCAAATCACGAAAAGTAATTTTTTCACGAAATATTTGAGTAATTCCGTATAATTTTTGCTCTGCGGAATATATAATAGATATGCTTGAAATATATAAGGCACTTTTAGGCATTTTTATGCTAAATTTCACAAGTCCCGAAGGCAAGAGTTTCAATCCAACAAAGGAAAGACTCAACGAGAAGACGCACACCCCGAATTGAAGGATTAAATCATCAAGACAAAAAAGTTGCCGAAAACTGTCCGCAGCATCATTCACGATATCGATGCGCATCGTTATTTGCACAATTCCTTTTTGGAAGTTGTCGCCGATCGCAAGCGTGATGAAGGACGAGAGGCGGGGACAGAAAAGCTTATGAAAAGCAATGACACTCGGGGGCTATCGACTTACAACATGATCGATCGATTCATTAATCTCGGACCGGATATCACTGATCTTTTGACGAGAACAAGTCGTTTGTCTGAAGCTAGACGCAAGACACTTGAGCTCAAGGTCTTCAACATCTCCAAAGAAGAGTGGAGCTATTTACCAACTGTTCGTGATATACTTCGGATTGTTTTTTAATGTTTTTTTATTTTTCGGGAAGCTAAACTTGCTCTCCAAGCTCACAAAAGCTTGACAGTCAGTTTCACAATCCCTTATGTTCATAGGATTTTGGAGGAGTTTAAGGACTGGCAAACTAAAGGATTTGAGAGTAGCAACCCTCTTATCGCATTAGGCCTAGAGCAGGCGCGAGAAAAGTTGCTTTCTTACTATCCCATAGATGGTGAAGACATCAGTTCGATCAAGAATCTTTACCTTGCCTCAGTACTCGATCCTCGATTGAAAATGGATGTGTTCAAGGAGCTTGGCTACTCTCATTCGGTCTTGGGTAAAATCAAGGATTATTTATATCAAGTTTACGACGAGTATAAGCGGCATCTTGATGTTGTGGAGACGACGTTGTGGAGACGACGGGATCTAGTTACACTGGTGCACGAAGGGGAGAATCTGACTTCAATCAAATTAATCATGAGGTAAGGAGTATGCGTGAGAGCTTTCTCTATCGTGACAGGTCTGGGCGGTCAGTCGAGATAAAGGCAATCTCTCTGAGGAAAGAGAGCACGGCGATGAGGATGTTGGCACTTTTTGTGAAAGTCGAAAGAGAGCTTTTCCCGTGCTTTATCTAATGGCAAGAGACTTTTTGGCCACGCCTGCCATGTCCGCGCTGGGTGAATCTTTATTCTCTCGATTGAATGATGTGGTGACAAAAAAATGAAACCGCTTGAGCTCAAACACAATTAAGAACTTGGCAGTTCTCAAATCCCTAGGCGTGATATTAGACGAGGCTGAGACAATCTTCGACGAAGAAGACGAGGTGGTGGAAGCTGGCGAAGATGAAGGAACCACTGATCGCCTACAGGACATAGAATCGGTTGGGCAAAGTGATCATGACTGTAACGACGACGATGATGACCTGTTGGGAATTCTTGGGACAATTTAAACTCAGGCCGCTAAATACTCGCAAAGTAAGTTTCGACGGCTAGAAACAAGAGACGTAGACTGCGAATCTTGACTGATGCATGTGTGTGAAATACAATGTAGCATATCAAATGAGACCCGAGTAGCCTCGCCATGGTCAAGGTGGACGTTCAAGAGCACACTCATGGTCTAGAACATAAGCACTGAGTCCCTCCAATAAGGCGATATATCTCAACATAGTAATTATATATTCCATATTTACACTATAATTATAATCATAAATATATGACGAGATTTTTGAAATATATAATAATATTGAAATATAATATTTTTCGCATAGTTATTGCAACACTGGGCCTCATCATGCGAGTGCCATGCTTATGACACCTCTTTTTTGTTCTTTCGGATATCCTGTTTCATTTTTGAAAGCCACAGATATACTTTGATTTCACGGAAACAGTACTGTGCACTTTTAAAACATGCAATTCTTTTTGGTTCGTGTAGAACCGCCTCAGCCAAAGTATATGCAGTTACAAGACATCAAAAGGAAGCAAGTGAATGCTACGGCCTAGATTCTATTTCTCAGAAACGCTTCAGCTCTACTGAAACAGACATGAGTGTCATTCATGATGCAGCATGGTTGATAGTCAAGTATTGAGTAGTAACGCTCAGATCAGCATAATGCCTAGTTGCGTTCTATTGAAGACAGTGACTTCAGCAATTGCAATACAGCCCAGGTTATCATGAAAAAGTCAAATTTATAACTTATCCCAGTCATATGGCTCGTACTGGAGGCCGGATCCAGGACCAACAAAACGTATTCGAAAACATCTTGCCGAGAATGACAGGCTCACCTAACGAAATGAAGATCATAAGCATACTTCGGTCCAATTCATGGCAGATCACCTAGATTACTTGAGTGAATGTGTCACACTGCTTCAATCTTTGACATCTTTGGCTTTGCACTGGTAGAGAGTCAACATTTGGAAACAACATAGGACATTTGTCAATCAGTGCAGCGTGAAGCACCATATACGAATTCACTTACTAAGCAAGTCACCTATGCAAAAATCCAGTTCATTATGTGAAAAAGGCCTTTTTCTATTTCAATTCTTCAAAGTTTCCAGTGAGCAACCACAAAAAAATATAAATTGGTTGATCAGACTCAATCTTGACCTTATAACTCTTAGCGATCTGCACTGTGCACCAAATCCTGGACTTAAACAATATTGACTACGGTGACATCTAGAATCTGTGTGGCAGATTGAATTAGTGAGTATATATCATACATCCTTGGAAAATCAATGCCTTAAGCAACGGCTTGCTTTTGACATTCAGCTTGTACATGCTGAAACGCCCTCTAGGTTTTGAGAGGGAACGCTTGATGAGTGCGAGGATATAGTCTACATATTTCTTCATGAAATATGCCAAATAGCCAACTTAGGAGTTAAAATAAGGGCAACTGAGGGGTAATCCTGGCCTGGATGATCATGCGGTGGCTTTGACCTTTTATGTCTCGCGTGCGGATATGCTAGATTTACTCGACTGCAAAATAGGGCAAAGCATATATATTTCAAAAGGAGGTCTGAACCGATTTAAGTCAGGGTGAGATACAATTTATATTATGTAAAGCTAAAACAAATGTTTGTACAATCTAATCAAAATTGCCACTTTTCATCACATCTACTGACCACAAGACAGTTCGTCAGGAGCACACGCGGCGAATGATATCACCGGGTATAACTTAGTACCAGCAGGCTAACCTTGACTCACTCCAAGTCCCAAGTGACCTTAATCTTTTTCTTTCTTTTATCAGCAAGTTGCGCAAACGCTGCGGGGGAAAGACCCAAGTCATTCTCATTTCCTGCCCCCAATGTGTCTACCACACTCACCGCCACGGACCGTTCACCATAGTGAGCGTTCACTTTCATTCCACAAAGTGGATTTTGCTGCGAGTTGCTGCCTTGTGCATATTTGTCAAAAAGATCCTTGTTCACGGCGGCAACAAGATCATTTCCAGAATTGGCCCAGCCACAGGCACCCACATCGGGATAAAAGAATGTAGCATCACCGCGGAACGGGTTCTCTGGCGGCACATACGGTGGAAGTTCGGGCGCAAGAGAGGGAGTGGTTGTAGATGTGCTCTGTACTGGAGCCACCTCAGAAGTGACCAGAGTTCCTTTTAAAGTTCTTACCGAAGTCTTGGTACATTTGGGAACTTTATTTGCATCAGTTGAAGTTTTAGGCAAAGGCACAGTCAGGTCGCTCGTCATCGTATCATCAGGTACCGGCTCAGTCGTTTCAGCATCTGCAAGATTATCTGTCTCTGTCTCGATGGGCAACAATGTTGTCAAAGGAGGCGCTGCTGTCTCTGTGGGCACCAAATAAGTAAGAGGGGGCGCCGCTGTTGTGGTAGCTACCGGTGTTGTTAGGTCTTTCTCCGTCTCTATCTGAACTGTGTCAGTGACCTCGCGCCCAGGATCTGAGACACTTGTAGCTGTCAAAAAGGTAGTGGTGCCAGTTCTTATGGGAACCACAACTGTGTCTTGAGTATCTCCAATAGTCAATGCAGTTTTCGCTGCGATCGGACTCGAGAAAGCTGTGTCGCTTATTTGCACACTTGGAGAAGCCAGAAAGACGGGCGTGGCCTTTTCCGCAGGGCATTGGCAGCAAGAAAACTTTCCCTGTGACGTATGAGTTGCCACATGTTCAGCAGGAATACTCACCAACGGCATGATACTTGCAGTCATCTCACTTGGTTCAGCAGCAGTAGTGGTCACAAGTGTCAGGGCTGGTTCTGGGCCAAGCTCTCGCTTTGTGTCATCTATGACCTTAGAGGCGGCATCATGCAGCGATGAGACCACGGCATCTTCACTCAAGCTAGTCTCAATCATCAAAGTCGAACATGCGGAAGAATTATGTCCAGTCACGCTCGAGGATTCCTCAAGTACGGAATGTGTTGATGACGCGGCCAGAACCATCAAAGCATTCAAAGACACCAAAGAGCTTTTGTTCTGGCTCACACCTGTTTCAGTTGCCCCAGAATAAGCAGAATCACCCATATTGCTCGAATGGGAAGAAACGATTGCATCTGAAATAATAGATGCCACTGAATGAGCGAAAAAAGTGGACTCAGATCCGAGATCGGCGGTAAGGCTTGAATTACCAAAACTGCTCGTAGCTTCTGGTAGATCGAAATCCATTGACGCATAACTCGACAAGTGATCTGCTTCACCTAAGGACAGACTCAAGCTCACGATGGACGTCAGACTTTCATCAAATGTCGCATCCGTAAAGAAGTCTTTCGCAGACGTGGCAGTCGAGCGGAACATTGCATCATCCGTCACATCATACCCCTCAGAGAACGAGGGGCCACTTTCTTCAGAAAAGTCATAATGACTTGAGGTCGGTTCAGCTGACACCAGCACCTCTGCTGTAAACATCCTTTCCAGCTCTGCCGGGTCAGACAGTCCAGCAGATGTGACCAATGCGCCAGAATTTGTGTTTGTAGATTCTGGACTCTGTTCTGCCTCAGTTGACCACAGGGCGGCTGTTAGCTTGGCAAACTTTTCCTCGACAGTGTCAATGGATTCGCTGCTCGGGACGGATTCCCAGCCAGGTTCCTCAATTGTACCGACCTGGTGATCGTGACTATCATCCATACTACTGCTCACCATAGACAACTTTTCGTCAGACACAGAGCTTGACGTGACCAGATTCGTGCTTGTCTCACCAGAATCAGTGACAGCAGCCAGCAGGCGCTCATCTATGGTGTCTTCTGTGGTGTAGCTAGGCGAAGTTTCGGTGAACAAGGGAAACTCGTCGTGCGTCTTTTGGTAAGCACCTTCTGGGTCCTCAAGATCCCAAACAAACTCAGAAGGAACACTTTTCGTAGACGTTGTAGAATACAGCCAGGCCGAAAAGCCACGCAGTGGTTCGGGAACCTCTTTTCCGGGCTCCACTGTAACCCCAGAAACCCATGAGGTGGGTCTTTCCAGATGTGAGCTTTCCAGTGCCGTAAAGTGGCTCACCAACACGTCCTCGTCTGTAGAAGTGGCGCTTTGGTTCATTTCAGGGACTTCTGTTGGCTCCGAAAACACTTCTGCCCCTGAAGCTGCACTTTCCTCTGCAACGCTCAAGTAGGCCTCAGAGTATGACCCCGCACTGGTGTTAGGCCCATCAAAGACGGAACCTCCTTCTTTGCTCATCGACAGTGCCATGCCAGTTTCAGCTGAATCATAGCAACATGTGGTAAGGCTAGCGCTGACACTGGAACCAGCAACAGCGGAAACTCTAGAAGATGCTTCAGTAGATTGGTCGCTATAATCAGAAGACTCTGACACCAAGCCCGACTCGATGGCAGTGTGTGAGATTGACGCAAAAGAGCCCCCAGAAGAATGGTCGACCTTCCCGATCTCAGACAGCACCGAGGAGACCGAGTAGTCACTCACCGACAGCACTATTGGTGTTGCATAGGTTGAAGTAGTCAAGTCTGAGGACATTTCATCGCTGGAAGTCACAAGGACTCTCTCGGTGTACACGACATGAAACGTTCTGGTTTCCAAACTTGACATTGCAGACGTGAAAGTCCTGGTTGGGTCAGCATAATAAATGGGCACAGTTGTGTAGTAAGCAAGGGTTGTATAGTATTCAACAAGTCGGGTTTCCATCTTCACCCCAGGAAGCGCGGCTGCAAAACCCGCGAACATTATCGCAATGGCTGCAAGGTGCATTGTCGAAGAATAGGACAGCAAGTTTAGTTTCATTGGCTCTCGATTCTGATTATCTGAAATATGAAAAGTTTATGTGTTCCGCGAGATATGAGTTTCAAATATATACAACGCGGACTAAAGAAGAAAAAAATAACAAATCGTAAGATTACGGCTAATCGGCACAGTTGAGCAAATTAAATGCTTGGCCGCTTGGGCCGACATATACATTCCTGCCAAGGCGACTTAATTGAATGCCCAGATGCACGCCATGCTCCGCTTTTGTAAATCTTTTGTGCTCTCATAAATGTAATCCCAGATCCGTGTCACCCGACTAGAAATGACTAGTGCTGCATACGGGGTTACGGGTGTCAGATATCCTAATATGGCTCGTAAAGAGCAATATCTGGTGTTCATTTGTAATCCCGCGTGGTTTTTGTTGACGAATGGCTATATGAGTTTTCCAGCCGCCGACTCGAAACTTGCTCGACATTCCTGGACTCAGCGAGTGGAGTCAAATAGAAGGTGGGCCGATTTTGCCATTGGCCAGATACTCATACTACGAATTTAACCTTACAGGAGAATATCTAAAAGCGATATCAACAAACTTTTGAGATTTGCACGTTTGACTTTCATGTCGAAAGGTATACACACGATACACGCGCCTGTTTACAAAGAAGTAATGAATGGAACTTGACTCGCGGAGTAAGATCCCATTGGCCGAAGGATATGTTCGATGCATACTGCCAGATGTCGTCGCTTGTACCCCGCCGGGTTGGGTCTGGCTGAAAACAGATCATGAAACTCCCTTGAGTCTTTCTCTCTTTGGTTTCTCTGTTACACCTAATTTTCCAGCACCATACGAGCAAATTATTAATTCTCAGATGGCTGTTCTGGTATACTAATGAAGTCATGCGAATTCGATATTACCGCCGTGCATGGTCAATACTGCCGAATATAATGCGGACTTACCATTTTGGGAATGCTGTGTAAATGCCGCGTGTTCATGGACAGCCGATTTGGGCTAAATCCCATGAGCATCACGTGTGTCAGTGTTGTGCGTAATTTCCTTTTGCTCGACGTCGACGTATTACCGTAACAAAACGTTTACTACGCATTACACAAGTTGTTACGATTACTCGAGCCTCGCGTAGTCGATTGCGTATCGTTTTGCGTAATGCGTAAGGTTTGCGTAATGTTCTTTTTAAGCTTTGTATGAAGCTTAGAAGCTATCCGAAAACTATCTTTGAAGGGGAAGAAGCAAAATACCCTGCCCTTATACAGATTCTCTGGTCATCGGGCATGAAATTTGCGTGGACAATAAAGACGTTTCAGAACATGCAACATCGGCTCTTTCTGAAACGTCTTAAACACATCTTCGGCCACATCTAGAAATCGACTCAGGTTTTCTTCAACATACTATATCTGACGTATGATCACTTTTCGGACATTCGCAAATTGCGTAACTCGCTCGAGTATGTAGCAGGATTCCTCTCGCTTCCAAAAATTGTTATGGTCCCACAGTCTACAATTTCTCTTACGCCATTAAGATCTTTGCGAGAACATTCAAAATTTTTTGCTCAGTTCATGGTTTGCTGCTTACTTCAAACGGTGTAGGGATCCATTTCACTAGTGAAGCGGGTTAGACCGGAAGCCCAAAATACCCAATTACGAGTCGAATCGCAAAGGATTACTTGGCCAACAGCAATGTCAGGGCATTCGGAGTCGCTCATCTCTCGAATTTGAAAAATTATTATCAAAAACAAAAAGAAATCGGTTAGCTCCATTCACGATAAAGCCGCTCGAACTAAGGAGGCCTTGTGGAAAACCTCCTGATGAGACGGTATTGGTTGATGAGGCTCCAAACTTCATGGAAGTTCTGAATTCTTCAACAACCATGGACGCACAATTGGGCACGCGCGCTCAAGAAAATGGGGGCAATGTGTTAACGCGCGGAGTGGAGTGACGTAGTGACACGTGATAGTGGTTAGGACACGACGCTCAGGCATCGGGGAACGAGCGGTGAAAAAAGACTTTTCACCGCACTTCGGACTCTTGCTTTTTAAAGATTTAGTGACAACTCTAAGCTGAGTCCGAAGTATTATATACTTGAATACACACTATAAAAGAACGTTCTCGTGTTCTAATACAATGAGACCCAACGCGACCTATAAAGCGATGTTACCGCATCCCTTCAAGCCTGATGTGAATAAAAATTTGTTCAGAGATCCTTGTAATAGGAATCAACATGTAAAATTACTCTAAGAGTCTGTATCCCATATCAAACCGCGTAAACCACTCGATACGCAATTACTCGCGTAATACGTTGATACGCAGAACATTACGCGGGTCCTCAAATTTTCATTACGCATTACGTAGACGGTTACGCATACAAATTTCAACTTTACGCGACAAGAATGCATTACGCGCGTAATTACGGCGAAACGCACATCACTGACGTGTGTATTACACATCATAGAGTATTCTCATGCACTAAGCTGCTCGCACATACTTTGCAAAAGAAACCGCTTTATATTTGAGAGTTGTATGTATATGTATTTGCATGAAAACATTTGAGGTGAACTTTTGCACCTTTTTTGCAACCTTTCTTTTCCCTAAGTATTTGCTTTCTAGTCTTTTTCGTTGCAAAACCTACTTTTTCATTTTTCATGCACCCATCGACATCATTTCTTTCACCCTCCACAACATGGTCCTCTCTCTCCCCTCCAATTTTCCTTGTTCTGGATAAATGAAAACATCAAAAGCCTCTTCAGTTTGATTTTGATTCAGGTGTTCAAGAGGCTTAGGCTTCTCCCAGCAAGGTGGGTAAACGGAGACAACGTCAACGAAACCCCCTCATATTATCCTTTATAAGCCTATGAGTGTGGGCAGAAACGAGTGGAGACTTTTTTGACCTGAAATGACAATGTTTTCTTGGTCAATTAGCTTGTGCAAAAATGTGAAAAGCGTTATTTTGAAAGATCCTTTCTGTGGGTGAGGGTTCATATCTCTCTGCGTCCGGATGTGGAAATGAAATACAATAAAAGCCCGATAATCGGTAAATTCCTCAGGTCTGTCTTCCATTCCCGAAAAACGCAGCTATATCTTCTTTTGATATCTCTACAACTTAATTATATCGTACGACAAATGTGGATTGCGCGGATCTCGGGGGCAGAGGCATGACGTCGTAAAAACAATACCGAAACCACTTCGACACTTCTATATACTACTCAATGAGAACGGTGACGATAAAAGGGAAGACTTCATTACTCAGCTTTCTATCCAGACGTATGCAGAGTTATTGTCTATTGAAATCTATATATTTGACCGTTTAACTACGGTTTCCTGTTAATACGATTTGTTTATTTAAAGACTATCATGAGGCTCTTGTAGGACAGAGCAAGCACATCTATACCTTTCTGAGGAAAGAATTCTTTCATACTGAAAAGGAAGCATGAGAAATAGGAAATGTACGTGTCACTGAAGATTATCCCGAAACGTAAAATACAATCCCAAAATGGGATGTCCGCGTTATAATGCGGTATTAAGCAGTGTTGTATTGTAATCTGTACAATTTGCGCGCGAAGCTTACTATAGATTACTATAGTAATTACAACAGATAACTAAGCTTACTATTACTTAAGAAAAATTTCGAGATTACTATATAGTCTATATAATCCTATAATCACCAAAAGGCCTCAAAAAAGGGTAAATTAGGGCGTTTATCAAACGACACCTTTCCGAAGAGCAACAGGACACTTTTCTCGATTTCTACACTGCTCGAAGGAGCACTTTCCGGTTATCTCACAGATGCAAGAGATTTCTTTGGCTATTCCTCCCATGTCTGCATCTTCGGAAAAGAATTTCTCCAAAGTAGGGGACATGGTCACGAGAAAACGGAATCGTTTGCAGCCAGGCACGATCAAGATGTTGGCCATTCTCAAAGCACGGGACCTCGTTGTTGATGAAGAGAGCACGGTATGCGATGTCGCTGAAGGGGCGAAGCTGACGTCTGATAACATCAAAGACAAAGAGAATGAAAAGCAAGATGAAGACGGAGAATTGGAAGCTATAACTATCGAAGATTTCGACACTGGCGAGGATGATGACGAAGCTCTCGTGACAGTTTTCAATCCCGAAAACTAACATAAAGATATTTTTGTACCCTATTCTAATTTTAGATTCACTATCACGAAATCGGTAAATGACTTTCTGCGCTCGTCATCACGGATTGACCTGTTTCATAACACCTGTAATCAACCGTTCGCTCTAAATATGTTTCAAAAAGCTGTAATCCTGAGTTGGAAGCCAATTGGTAACGGTTTTGTCCAGGCTGTGCACAGCTCAACCTACAAAAACTGAAGAATCTTCCTGACTTCAGATTCTACAAGCTGTATGATTACTATTATACAGACTAGTAATTACTTGGATTACCAACAGTAAGAATTACTATTACTATGAAGAATCCTGATTATACACCCTCATTATAAGACTACATAGTAATTACTATATAATTTGCAACACTGGTATTAAGCATGCACGGCGATCAATGCCGAGTCTGGAGGGCTTGATCAATACAATACAACGTAACCATGGGTCGCAGAGTTCTTTTTCTATTATACATCTATTAAGGACTGGAAGCCAGAATTGCTTAGCTAGCTTTCCACAAATTTATATATGAGAATATACATAAAGCCCTAGCAAGCTTCGCTGCCATGCCTTCCACCTTGGCTTGGCCGCGTATGAGGTTCAATTAGGTTATTATCGCCCCAAAGACTGTGCTTCCCGCACCTGCCGCTTTAAGAAGAATCAGTAATCCGAGCCAATGTTATTCGTAAGGCGTAAAGTAATATTAATTTTTTGGATATTTTCAATAACACCAGAAAAGGCAAAAGAAAACATACAACCACCAGTAGCTGAACCAAAAGATCAAATCCATTCCCACGTGATCTTGATACGTCCCAACAGCTGGTCAGCAAGCTGCGAAAATGCAGCAGGGGAAAAGTCAAGGTCGTACGGTTTACATCCCTCGCACCTGTCGACGGCGGTCACTTCAACGGATTTGCCCTCGTAGTGTGCACGGATCTTCTTACCGCACAAGGTGTTGTCGTTTGGGTTTGCAGCGGGCGTGTATTGGTCAAACAAACCGTGGCCAATGGCAACAATGTAGTCCTGGTCGGTGTTGACCCACCCACAGGCACCAAGGCCGGTGTCGTACCAGGTCCCGTCTCCTGCAAAAGATTCTGGGGTCGCAGAAGAGGTGGTCACAGATTGAGACGAGCTTTTCGAGACACTGCTAGTTTCAAGAGAACTAGACGAAACAGCGGAAGCAGGGCAGGCCAGACAAACTGTGGTGTAAAGAGTGTGGGTAGTGGTAGAAGTAACAGTCACAGTTGGTTCAGTGGTACTTATCGGAGAAGCGGTGGCCAATACCGAGAGAAGAAGCAAAGATGCAGCGAATTTCATGTTGATTAAAAGAGTGAATAAGGTGGGTAGCGATTGATGGAAAGTTGAAATGGCCAAACACGATCAGTAGTCTTAGTTATAAATGACGATTCTGACCCCAAAACAACATCTCTTCGGGATCATGGGCCAGCTTTATACCTTCACCATACCCCACCAAATCTTGCAGCTGAATCGGAGCTCACGAACCGCACGAATTGCGCTTTAAACCACATGATGCAGCGAAGGCAGGGCCGCCTCACGAACGTGAAATATTCAATTCATTCTTCGAATCAGCAGGTGAGTGAGTCCTTTTGACGGAATATAGGCACTACAGATATTAAGGAGCTATTCTAGTGCTTCCCGAGAAGACTTTCGGCAGATGGCAATTGTTAAGTGCTGAGGCTTTGGTCATTCTAGCCGCGATCTTCGCGTATTTGTGCATAAGGCTTGTCCAGTTGCGCATCTCATATGCAGTCTGATATCGTGTATACGATGGCGCACGCGCGAATGTACCTGTAGATTACGCGTATAAAAAATGGATAGTGGTGATCCCTTTGAGTCATGGGAATCAAGACTACAAGGAATGAGATTCGTTGGGTGCTAGCGTGGATCGTCTTATGGCGAGCCAGCTTTTTGGCCTTGTTTGAGGGGTCAAACTGAAACGGAACATCATAACCTTTCTCTCATAAACGCCTGGACTGCACATCACACAATGCTTGCATGTTTGTTTGTTTAGCTGATTGTTTATTTGTTTGTTTATTTGTTTGTTTGTTTGTTTGTCTTCGAAGGTACAGGACTGCATTGATATCTCGTGGACGCGTATCCGTCACGTGATAGTGCTGCGTCCGGGTGAAACGATGTTCACTCTGTTCTCACACAAACCAAGCTAGATTCTCTCATTAAAGGTCTGGCTATACTCTTTGACCCGGTCCCAAGTACACGTGGACTTGAAAAGGGTAATTTTACAGCTGAAAGCTTCCGTTTGTGGAAGCGCGTATGCTGACACTGCATATCACCTGGCTATCCGATATATAAGCAGAAACGGTACGTAACAGTTTTCTTGGAAAAAAAAAAAAAAAAACGGAAATCCAAATTGACTTTCCGCTTCACTGCAGAACTGCTTTGCGAGTGGCGCGACGTGAAGAAGGAATCTAGGCACTCGAGAGTTTTCATTGACATATATGCAAGAACCAGCATTTGGTGGTCAAGTCAATTAAAAGTCGAATGCGCTAATCATTGCGCCCGATGTCCGATCTGAAAGACACAGTTGGGATCTCACCGGATTGATTGGTCAAGCTCCAAGCCTCAGTGAAGGCTGATGAGGAAGCCGTTCAAGCCTCTGAAAAAATTTCAGAAAAACCTGACCTCACCAAGCTATTTGATGAGTTACCCGAGAAAGGCGATGAAATAGTTCCAGAAAAACCTGACCCAGAGAAAGACGATGTGATAGTTCCACGATTCGTATATCAAGATACCCTAGCATTGGAATATTGTATCGATAAATATTTAGACCTTTGTTTTGGACACCTTTCCATACTTGCTCTGGAGACATCGCTGAGATGGAAAGCCGTATTGGAAAGAATATTCGAAACTTTCCCACATTCCAAACAGTTCCTCTTAACAGAAGGTTACCTGGAAGCAACAGGAGGAGCCAATAAGATTTTGTGCTGGGGTCCGTATAGGTTCTCGGGTACCTTCGGTATTTTACAAGCCATGAAATGCCTCGAGAGTGCAATTTCTTACAAGGCTAAAACAGCGAATTTCACAACGGGCGCGATAAATGACAGTCGCTATATACCATCAAAGATCATTTGGGACACTGTCAATAAAATGTTGCAGGGCGCAAGACCTGATTTGACTGATGCATATTTGAATGATAGTGCAAAATATTGGAACTTGCAGGCTACTACGGATATCAAACCAGCGATACAATTCCGAAATCATCAATTCCGAAATCATATGGCTTTCATGGAGAAAAATTACGATACTGAGCTCATTGACTTCATGGAGAGTCTCACTCATACAATCGTGTAAGCCTGGAGACTTTACAAGAATTCAAGCTACGGGCACTCGATGCTGGCGTGGATCGATTTGATGTACCAAATGGAAAGGAGGAGAAAAACCAGAGATTTATTAGTAACAAAACTGGCGCGTGTAAAGAGAAACTCTGACTGAATGCAAGGCCATTAACTTTCGAGAATCCATCTCAGAAACACCCTCATCATAATTCGCTGGTAAATACGCCAAATTAATCAATTATATATATGGCATACACGCGCGTCAAAAGAATAAGCCAAGATACGCGAAAAGACAGAACATGATGATTCCAAGCCACAAGTTCTTCCAACGCGAACAAAGGCGAGAGAAGGTGAGCATCCCTGCTTCCAAGAACCTGAGCACAGATAGGTCTTCTGGAATTGGAATAATCGGGAAAATTCTTCAGCTTAGAAAGATGGCGGACGACAAATTACTAAATGGGGAATAGGGAACGGGAGCCTCACACGTCAATAGAACATGCGCGTTCAACATCGGGCAGGGATATGTAGAGAGCCGACCAGAATGGACAATCTGGTATGACACCGGAGCCGAGCATATGGTGGAGAATGACTTGAGTCTATTGTCGATTGTACCAGAATAGAGATTTGAACTGCAACAATGTTTGCAACAAAAAGCAATTCGCATGATTCTACTTTGCTTGTTCATTTCTGTACTTGGCGATGGAATGGGTGCATTCTGGACTCGAGGGCACCCAAAGAAAACAAACAGGCTCATTTGCGCAAGCAATTTGCCTCTACTTTTGTCATTTCGCCTTGATGAATCACGAACGCGAAAAGCGTCAGACATATCTTTCAGCAACGTAAGCACGTGATCAACTGCCTCTTTTGGTTTCTCTTTTGGTTTCTCTTTTCCCTTCTTTTTCTATTCTTTTGCAACTACAGCGGCGATATTGGTAAACACCGAAACACCACAAGGCAGACCTTGAGACCTGTTCATCATGGACATCTGATCCAGTGATGATTGATACTATTAGAGCAACTTAGCTGAAAAAGTATTTTCTCGCATGTTCAGATGGTTTAGTCTATTATTAGGACCAAGTTTTGAAAACACACGGAAACTTCACATCAGTGACTGGTTTCATAAAAGGATCCACGCTCTGACGTTCGACAGCCATACAATAAAAGCCAATTTTTTCACTTCAGAGCCCGGATGGAAATCTTTCGGAAAAGCTGGATAAATTTCTACCATGCAAAGTTCACATTTCGGAAAAAAAAGCTATCTGTGACCGGGTATATATAGGCCAAGACTAGCATAAAGTCCAATCCAGAACCATTTCTTGTGGCCCGATTGAAGACAGGGCGAAGATTCAGAATAAGTATTCACACACCTATTATTTCATAGTTAGAAATAAGCATCACCCTCTCGTGCCTGAAAGTTGTTTTGAATCACCGGCAGTGGTATCATCTAACCATGGCTTCTCCTGAATTACCGAAGACAATGATCAATTTTCTTGTGTGCTCTTGACCCAAATTCAAACAAAAGTCACGATTTCGGAATTTGCGGTTGTGCAGAAATATTCCAGCACGTTTTGTTTTGTTCAGTTTTTTCATTGCGCATAGATTGAGAGCTCTTCGTATGAGTTGAAATCATCCAAATTGTAAATGATCAAGTGGGTTCCGTTTTCGCCATACCGTGCCAAATCAAATTTCCCGTGAACTACAAGCAAATCAAGCCGAATCCTCCAATTTCCTTTTCTTGGGCTCTGGATCTGATTCTAGTGATACTATGCCATAATCGCCAACTTTCGGAAGCACATCAACAAGTGTAGCGATATCTTCAGCAATATCACATACCAGTCCTGGATATAGCAGTGGTAACTCAGGTATGCGTTTCACGTCTTCTTCTGTTAAAAGGTCCTTGAAATTATAGCCCTCTCCAAACTGAGGTGTGATTTCCTCGCTTGGATTGGGTTTATGGTAGAAGCGGGTGAGCCTTTCCTGGCCCATCTCCATGGAAAACTCGTTTTCCGTCACATAATTAGCAAAGTCTAGATTCTCTGGAAACTCCTTGCCCTCAATATCCTTGTTTTTCTTGACCTTGGGAACCGGGGCACTGTCGTTTTCCTGTATATAGAAGTTTCGAAGCAAAGAGATGGCTTCTGGGCGCAAAATGCCGCCAAAACTTAGGTAAGAGTTGTTCTGAGCGCGTATCACAGTGCCGTTGCCGCCGAATCTATCATTTGCGGCGCCAAAGTAGACTTTCCCAATACCTATGTGTTGCAAAGCCAGAGCACACATAACGCAAGGCTCGATTGTTACGTATAGCGTCACATCTCGGAAAAAGGAGGCGATTTTGTCGGCAGAAGCACCTAACAAGCCCTTTTTTTCTAATATTTCATCGATCCCCATGAACTCGGCGTGCCTAGTGCCGTTAAGCGAACGGTTTGTGTCGTTACAGCCGTAGCTCAAAACTGACTGTGAGGGCTCGTGAATAAACACGCAAGCTACCGGAGTTTCACCGTTTTGAAGCGCGCGGAAGGCCACAAACACAGCTAGTGCCATGTTACGGAAGTGCCTGCTGAGGTCTACACTTCTATGCACGAGCGACATTGCGGGTTTCGGCAATAGAGGTGATTTTTCAAAAAAAAAACAATCGTTGATTTTGACTGCGACTGCATGGTGCGCATCGCTCGCTCTCTCTATCGTCCAGGGACCGTGTTGGCGAAACACTTCTCATGAATTGACTGTTGATTTGCGAAAGTTCTGGATTCGTAAGGTTTTTTGGGGACTTTTGGGCCGTTTATCTGGAAAAATATAAGAAATTCACTGTGCACATTGCCAAATTTGTGAGATAAAGCACGCTCTGATTTATCCACTGCTCGAGCTATACTGCCGAGCCGGAATCACTCCACATTTTGAAACTACTCGTACCAATCACCAGGCTTACATCCACATCACTTGGTGTTGATTCTTTAGGTCTTTTTGTTATCTTTTTTTTTGACTGTATGAACAGTATCCAGAAAAAAGCCATTCTCAAACGAGCTCTGGGCTTGGGGCTAGAGCCAGTGGCTGAAACGCCCACGCAGCATGCCTTGGCTTCGACTCTTGGAAATGTTCCCGCCGAAGCAAGACAACCGAAAACTGACATATCGGAAGCGGATTATGCACTTGGACTCGCAAAGAGAAATGTATTTCCTAAACAGGAAACGTATTCAGATCCAAGCACTGGGTTGCACTTTAACACCTATTACCTTCCGCCAAGTGGCCCAGAAGCACCTCTTTTTGTCTGCCATCACGGGGCTGGATCCTCGGGCATGACGTTTTGGTGCCTCGCCAAGCATCTACAAGAACTTTCGGGGAAAAGCCATGCACCAGGCGTTTTTGCGTTTGACGCAAGAGGCCATGGCGAGCCGCTCTCCACCAAGCAGTATCATTTGGCGGCGTTCTCGCGTGACTTTGAATTTGTGATTTCAGAGTTCGTGCACCGAAACAAGCCAGAGAACAGTATATGTTTGGTCGGCCACTCCCTCGGCGGCGCCGTGCTCACTGACTATATCACCAAAAACCCGGACTTGGATCTAAATATCAGAGGTTTGGTCATTATTGATATAGTGGAGGAAACCGCCGTTCAGTCGCTCCTTTCAATGACGATGTTCTTGAACAAAAGGCCCTCTAGTTTTAGTTCCCATAACGACGCAATCAAGTGGCATCTGCAGTCACGTATGCTCAGAAATGAGGAGTCTGCTAGAGTCAGTGTCCCCGAATTGCTTATTTCGAAAAATGGGCATTATATCTGGAAAGCACACCTTGAGGATATGGCCGAGTCGTGGAACACGTGGTTTGCCGACCTATCCCAGAAATTTCTACAATGCGATCTCACCAAGCATAAAGTAGCCAAGTTGCTTATTTTGTCTAGCAACGAATCGCTAGATAAACAATTGACTATCGGCCAAATGCAGGGCAAGTTCCAGCTTGTGGTGTTCAATAATTCGACCAATGCAGGCCATTTTCTACATGAAGACATTCCCGCGCAAATAGCCACTACCATTACCGATTTCATGCGGAGATTCAGTCCAACAAATCAGTGCCAGCAGCAACAGAAAATCGCGTCGTTGTGGGGTGGCAAAATCCACTCATGATGTTATTTGAATTTTCCCAAGCTGGTCAAAACGCGCATCTGCAGCCAAAACGGGCTGGATCGTAAGCTACTCTAGGGGATCGAATATATGTCATTCACAGTGCTAATAGACAACACATTGTTTTGTCTCATAGTGATCTGAGTCATTCTGCCTTCTCTTCAGTTACCTCTGGCTCTTCGTGAATGAAAATTATGATTCATCTGGGAGGTCAGATTTTGTTAGTCACGTTCGCCGTAGAAATTCTCACAAATTCACACACACACACACCGAGATGCAGTTATGATCATCGCGCCGTATTATGAGCACCATTTCAGTTCAGGGGCCCCTGTGGTAGATGTATCAATAATCTGTGGTACCTGGTGACTCATTCGCATTATGAAAAAAGCGAAATCCCAACAATTTCTTCACATCATGAATAATGTCTCACTTAGCGCCCGATGTAAACTTAGTCCACACCTAGCGTGTTGCTCGCGAGTTCCTTATTCTGCTCATTTATCCTCGACACAATTTCGTCAATATTCTTGCTTGCAAGGGGGAAGCGTGGATTGATCAAAAATGGCCTCAAGTCGAACCTATTATCGTCTGGTGAGTATTGTTCTGCATGGTACGACGGAGTCATTGTAGTCATTTTGTGCCTGTTTATGGCGTAAAAAAACCAAAACTTCTTCACTTTCTCGGCAATGGTTTCCGGGGGGTAATTAAATGGCGGCTGCGACCATTCATGATACAATTTCACAAACATCGATTCTGGCCCGCACTTCTCAACTTTTCTCAAACGGCCAAACACGGAAAGTTCGTGATAGCTCATACCCATGTCGACTTCATCGGATTGCACATAGTCCTCTGTGATTGGCTCTAGTTCGGCGGTGGGCGTGGCATCGAGGAATTCCCGCAAAATTGGTAACTCAAATTCGAGTTCAGCCCATGCAATAAATGCCTTCAAATCTGTTTTGGAAATGCCACCGATGGGGTTTAAATCGGCGCTGGAACAGTCATACTTCGTCAAATATCCACGCAAGCACTCATCCACGTTGGCGCTACCCAACACCAAGAGCCCGCCTTCCCGTTGCCTCGTCCACGGCAATAATTGCGCGAATAAGTAACTTAATACCATTCTGAGACGCGCCTGAATATTTTGCAAAGCCAAATTCTCCGTTTGGGAGCCACCGAAGATCTTAAACACGGGCTTTTTGCCCGTCGCTACTTGAAACACACTTACAACTGCAGTAACGAGTGTATCCATATTCATGTCCACATGGAATGACCCAACTTTTGCAGCTAGTTCTTTTGCACGCAATCTGGTTTCCTTGGAGGAGTTTTCTGTGCCCATGAAGGACGTGTAAAACAACTTTGATGCAATCTCCTGGGGGGTTTGTGGAAGAAATGATTCGTCTTTGACCAACAGGCGAAGATCTGCCAACACGGTTTTGTTACCGTCGCTGATGGCAGAAATAACGAGCCTACACATAGAGTGCACAATAACTGCAGTAGCACATGAGTCAATGCCGCCGCTAAGCGGGAGGAAAAACCCTCCAGTTTTTGACCGCCGTAAGTAGTCCCAGAGCCAGCATGCAGGACCCAAAGCAATTTCTTCCTCGGGAAGGTGGTAGCGGATTCTATCCAACGGCTTTGTGGGGCTCACTGTGCTGTCGAAGACACGTGACTCCGGGCACATTTCGATCTCGGTCATAACGGTGAAATAGGGGCTATTTTGCGTAACGGCCTGTAACGCGGCCAGTTTCATATTGCGGTATGCGCGCACGTCGTCGAGGTTGATCGTGGCAGAAACGACCTCCACATCTAAAAGCGAGAATTGAGAGCCTTGAGCTACCATTTTCCCATTCACGACTATGCATGCACACCCGTCATAGTAGAGTCTATCGCCGTCGCAACCCTTTTGGTTTGCATAAAGATAAATGCCGCCGCATTTCTTCAGTGCTTCGGTGATTAGTTCCAATCTAAGATCCAATTTGCGTAATTCATGGTGAGAACCCGAGCTATTAGTGACGATCTCAACACCGTCCAAAGCCATGGCAAGGTGCGGCAGCTGCGGGGTAAACAACTCCTCACATGTCTCAGCACCAATTCTAGTCTCTAACGTCTGCAAGACAACGTCTCCAATGACCACCAGTTTCTGGCCCGTGATCTGTTGGATCTCCTTTGGTAACAAGTAGTCTTCATGGTACCGTACGCGGTTCCAGGGCGTGAAGTACCGCATTTCCCGATAGTTCCCGTCGTTAGCTAAGTGCAACTTGGGCCGTATATAGAGAATTTTCTTGTTGTAACTCAAAACACGGCAATTGTACTTGATCAGCTTATGAATGATGGGCATTCCTACGTCCAAGATGATTTCCTGACAGTCTGGATGCTCCAAGATCTGGGCATACGTTTGCCACAGCTGGCGGTAAACATCGTTTTCTGCAAAATGGTCAAGGCACCCATATCCACAAACCTCCAATTCAGGGCCAACTCGGAGCCGGGCGTTTAGCGCCTTGGCCTGTCGTATAGACTCAATAATTCGGTCGCGATTACCCTCAAAATCAAGTGCCCACTGGTTGAGGTTACACGTAGCGATTGTCACGTACGTGCCGAGCATTTTCAAAGCAATTGGCGTGTATTAGAGGATCCGTGAGTAATTATTGAGGGTCTCTTCTGAGGGTTGTTAAGAATGAACGTCTTGTTAGACGTGATGCGCGACTGAGCACGTGCCAATAGATAAGGGACACATTCATGCGATACTAGAAAAGAGTTTATTTTTGCGAGTTCTGGTGGGAGTGATAAGATTTCTTGAATATTCTTTAGCTTTTCACTTTTTTCCATTTTGTGCTTTCCAGATTATTCTCGAGTGGGCTATATGTCAAATTGCTTCTGTTGCAGTTCTGATGTCTCCGAACGTATGGATTGTAAGGGGACATATCACGTGATGCCACTTTAGTCACGTGATTCTTGTGAGCGCGATAAATACGGGTGCACAAGGGAGATTGGACACGCCAACACATTTAGAAGATACGCCCAAAGCAGTCCCATCTTACGTAAATAGGTTTTTTGTTTGTTTGTTTGATACGTCTGATCAAGGACCGGGTACCTGAATCGCTTACCTAGCTCTCCACAAAACTATATATGTGAATATATGTAAACCCCTAGCCACCTTCGATCCCTTGCTTTGATATCTTGGCTCGGCTGCGTATGAGGCTGTACTTCTTCCACCTGCCAGTTTAACTTCGCAACAAAAGGCTCAGTATGCGAGCCCATCCGGCGACTTCTGCGGGCCGACTTGCCAGCTGGTCGAAAGGTCGAAACGCCCAATGTATCATACTTATCCTTCCCTTCCCTTGTGCAGGCAGCGAAGCCTAAGGCCCCAGATTGAAGGATTTTCGACCGTTTAACCGCGGTTTCCTGTTAATACGATTTGTTTCTTTAAAAAAAAAAAGGTATAGTCACCCCCTTTCTGAGTGTATCCCATAGTAAGGCTTGAGTTCTTATATCGAATCGTATTGAAATTGTTGTAAGTAATATTTTGAAATATGGTATACCTTTCTTTTGATAATTCTAGAAAACAAAAAGTTTGACACGGACAGGAATCGAACCTGCAACCCTTTGATTTGGAATCAAAAGCTCTACCATTGAGCCACCGCATCTGGTTTTTCCCTTTAAAATTGTAGCTTGTCTGAGCTGGAACTTATCTCAGGGTCGTAGACGGAGATCGTGCGCCAGGTCGCTTGTCGCGTTTGGTGTAGCGGACAAGATGTTTACTCAAATTACACCTGCAAATCCGCGGTTCGATTCCCGGTCACATTAAAAATGGGGAATAAGGAGGAGAGGCTAGGGGCCGGGATGGACATGGGTTCTCACTACTCGGTATTCCTTCCATCGAGGTATTATAGGGTTTTTTCTGTAGGTATATAGATATAGTTTTCCTTCTAATATTATGATTTCTTTAAAAAAAATTGAGCCCGGTTGATTCGAGACAGTTTCTTTATAACTTATACACCGAGTGTAGGTGTTCCAAAGTCCTTTGGGATAAATTGAGCCACCAATGAGTTTGAGTTCGATGTTGGCACCATTGAACAATACTTGCACCTACTGATAAATCATTTACAAATTTGCGCAACCTCAATTGGTTTGTGAAAGTGGTACGTAAGGCGTATTCAGGACGGCGCCGGGAGGCGGAGAATGGTGTTAGTCTCGCCCCCCTCCTGAATCGACTATTGTCGCGCGCTCTTGGAACGACCAACCCCATGGGCCGATGACAGTCTGGTGGGTCTGATTAGTTGAGTTCATTCTGGGTAGAGGTCTCAAAGGAGATTCATTTCCAATGAAAGAGTTCGTATCGCCAAACGATGCCTGAGGTGAATTCGCGATCTATTATGGGATTTCCTATATGTTTTATAGTTTTTGCGATTGTTTGGGTTTTCCTGTCACATACTGATGAGAATGTCCTATGATGTGATAAACCTTTTTTTAGGAAGGGTTTTTCTGTAGGTATAAAGACACAGTTTTCCTTCTAATATCATAATTCTCAAAAAAAAAAAAAAAAAAAAAAAAGAAAAAAAAGAAAAAAAATAGCATGATTGCGAAAACTCAAATCGAGAATGTGCATCTTTGACTCGTTAACTATATATATAAATATATAATCATTTTTTCGAAGCTTGCGGCGGGTTTTTGGTGTGGCTGATGATGATGAAAGCTCTTCTACCTAGAATGACCAATAATATTGGCAAACCAGAAACACCACTGCTGTGAGGTAGCGTTCGTGCACGACCCCCATGTCAGGTTCTAAGTGTATGACCAACTAATTTTCATTGTGATGATCTAGTAAAGCCAGCCACGCTGGCCTAGACAAAAGAAGGTGCATCACCTGGCCAACAGGCAGTGCTTGCCTAGGTGGAACACCATAAAGAATGGGTTTCTTTCCTATCAGTGGTGAAGCAGGGCTATACAAAGAGTATGTTAATTCAAAGCTTTCAGGATTGACCAAAACCGTGACAAAGAGTAAATAATAATTGCCAACAAAATGTCTACGAAGGCCTCTTCAAAACTGAAAACCCGCCATATCAACTACCGCATATTCTACTGACGGAAATGCTACAAAGACAATCAGAAAAAAACACAAACTTTCCAAATAAACACAAAACCCAGAACAAAAACATTACCCCGCTCATTTCACTGTAACTGGGTCTGCGCCAGAGGCAATATTACACTGGTGCATCAAGCGTTTTTCGTCAGCGCCGTTATTCAAACCCTTGAATTCTCCGGTTACCGAATGCCACACACCCCGATTAAAGAAAATCACCAAATCGCCCTCGGTCCATGAATGGGCCAAAACATTTTCTGGAGAAATTGCTGGACGCATCAATGAGCGTACTTTCTCGCGTGCCGGCCCTAGCTCGAGTGTACGGGTTTCACCGCCTTCTGTAGTGTGCAACTTGTAGAGACAACACCCGTGCACCTGCAAGTGGTGCTTTTTTGTCACGGGATTGGTCCACACCATGGGCAATTTCTTCACCTTCAGGGCCTCCCACTCGGGCAACTCGTCCAATCTCATTTCCAAACCCTCTGAAACCATGGTGAGGCCGTCTTTCTCGGCCTTGGCGGGCGAAATGAAGATGTACGGGTGTGGCGCGTACTCCACCACGGTGTTCAATGCAAACTGCTTTTCCTCGTCTGAAAGACGTTCGTAAGCAGCAGCACCGCTAACAAAGCAAGTGGCACCCTGCGTAAGTGTAAGCTTATCACCGGATCCGTCATCATAGTCAATAGTTTGCGAGTGTGTTGCGGGCGGCACTTTGATTCCCAAAAGCGTCGTGATCATGGGAGGCGACAAGTCATAGAGTGCACTGTCAATATGCCAGCGGTAAAATCTAGTTTGGTGATTCTCCTTGATTTCCTTTTCAGATAAGGGCTCTTTGTGAAACAGTGTGTGCGATGGATGTGTGAGCGATATTTCTTCGTCATTATCGTTTCCTGGCTCGCCTTTAGCAAACACTCCCTGCCCCAAGATTTGCACCTGTGGCTGCGACTTGACCGAGGTACCGTCCTTTCTAAGCACAGATTGCGTGTGGCGAAATTCTTTTCCGTGGCCATACCCGGCACCCGATTCGCTCTTTGGCTCGGGAATGGAAGGGTCAAATCTTTTGGTCATCAAATATTGGCTCTTTGGCGACAATTTTTCGAGCCCGGGAAGCACAAGCACAAGATAAGTGAGTGCGGCTTCATACAACTTTTGGAAATCGGCATCGTTAAGTAGGGAAGGATCGTTCTTCGCGTAATCGGGCAAAGTAACAGTACATCCGAAACCGTTGGCGGCAGGGGTTAAAGTGAGTTCAGAACTGGTCATCATATGTGATATTTGAGATTTTTTTGATGTCAAGAATACGATTTGGGACTCTTGCGTTCTTATATAGATAGCGATAAGAAACGCGCGAAATCCCGCTCCTGAGCCTCCTTTATCGGGAAAGCCGCGGGAATTCGGATTCTGATCAGCAGCCGCGGGATGCCCGCGGTATTTTATCTGGACTTCGTTGTTTGCAGCGCGCATTCCACAGTATTTCATCCCGGTTATAAGCAGGCATCGGCAATCACCGAAGTGCAATCACCTGATGATTTCTGAATATGGCGACCAAAAGCAGTTGGTTAAAGTCAGATGACGTTTGGCCGAAGATAGTATTGCATGTACAGCTCAAGCTTCACGCCTTTATTACACCTATCGCTAGAGAATCTCAAGAAAGTCCAGAATAAGCTTTTCCAATTCGCAGAACTCGTGCGTGAGTCGACTGATAAACGTGTCTTCCGCATTAATCCATAACCCAGCGTTAAGGATCAAAACGCCCGACAGACCCACACATTTTCTGATTAATGAGTGTTTTAAAGACTTGTATCCTCTCAAAAAAGCAGCTTTTGCTGTTCCGCTATTATCTTCTGCCAACTTAGCTTTGCTTATGCCTGCGTTTGAGGTAGTGTCGACTTTCGAGCACTCCGATTGATCGCTCTTAAGCCTGGTCCCGAGCCATCTCGATCCATGTTTGTGAGGTATAACTTTGTTGAGATTCTTGGAATCAGGTTTCTGCGCGGCCTTGCTCTCAACTTTATCCTCATCCTTTCGCAGCCTAAATTTGTAAAACCAGTTCCCGGCGCGCGAAGCCGTAAATTTGAGATTGGGCGGAGTTTCTTGTTTTTTGTCTCCTGGCGGCGAATCTATATCAGCATTTTTTGAAATTTCATCACAGTCTAGTGATACAGCAGAAATAACATCGCATTTATTGCCTCGGGCTGGAGGGAGTGCTGAGTGCAGGATTATGATATCTTCTCTCTTGTTGCCACGAAAAACAATTCTTTTGTGGTACTCTTCATGAAATAACACCGAGGGACAGTTGCAAACGAGTGTCGTGATCGACTTCAACAGCCTTCTGCCTGGAGAAAAAGAGAAATCAGACGGGAAAAAACACGGCGCTGAGCCAGGGTGTTGGATCGAACAAAGTTGTGTACTGAAATCTCAGGCGGCTAGATACCGGTGCTGGGATAATTTTGTTTGCACACCAAACTGGGAAATCCTTTGCTTTGTTTCAAAAAGCGAGTGGAGCGTCGGCGTCCGTCGCAGATATGCAGCCATAGTAGCAAGAAATGTGAGTCCGCACAATTGTTTTTGTGTCCAATGTTTTTATTCCTAAGTCACAGGGGTTGCAAATTAGAGTCAAACCAAAAAGAGAATTCATTTCTATGAACACTATTTTTACGCGCGCGCCTAGATGCGGTCAAAAGGGTTCATGTTTTTCGCATAAAACTGCTCCATTGATTGCACAGGCGCGGTATGTAGGCCCAGATTCGACATATCTGTGTTCACCAGCGGTGGCAAGTTTGGTGGAAGGTTCAACGACGGGAAATGCGCTTTCTCTCGATTCTCCCTACTTTGCTTATACTGTGTATCTTGCTGAGCCAAGAGCACCTGCGCCGCAGCGGTGCCTACTGTAGCGACCAATGGCGTTCTCACGGCGGGGATGGACGCGTTTTGCAGCATTTGCGAGTGTTGCAAGTTCAGATTAGGCAAAATTGCGCCGTTCTGAGAGTGCAAGGATGATTGCGGACCTTTTGTTGGTAAACCGCCATGTCCATTATTTGCAGCCGCCGGCAGGCCGTTGCTCATGTGCCACATGTTGTTATTAGGCAGCGCCCCCACGGCGTCCGAAATTGCCTTATATGAAGAGGCCTCTAGAATAATAGTGAGTTCCTTTGTGGTTTTAGTCAAGTTTGCCATGGAGAGCCGAACCTCGTTAAAAATTGGCACATCTCGCATGATATCCTTTACAGCAGAGAATGTCTGAATCACAGCTTTCAAAAACAAATTGATCTCGTCCCAAAACGAGCGGCGCGTGGCGGCATCCTGATTCGCACGTATCGCGTTGAGCTTGGACAGTAGCCGCCGTGTTATATCCATTGAAGTCATGCAAACATGTGTCAACTCCTTAAATTTTGCAGCTACAGCGGGGCCGATCGACTGTGTGCCATTTGTATTCGCCGTTGCAATAGCGCTCTTGCTAATCGTCTTTGTGAGCTCGCTAAATACAACCTGGGCATTGTTTGTCGCCAAGCTGATTGTTTGGTATAGACGTTCATCGATTTCTTCCAATGTGGCCACAGCCTCGGACGCTGACGAAATCGACGGGGATTCTAGGCTAGTATTTTCCATGGCAGCATGGCTTGAGTGCGGGTATTTGGCCCTCAAATCAAAAGTGCTAGAAGCAAGAGAAGATGGGTTTCTCAGGAGCAAAGGCTGAAGTTTTGATGAAGCCTGATTCAATAGCCCGTGCGCATTTTGTAATTCATGAAGCGAACCGAAAAGCGTTAATAGCACCATACGGATGAAACAGGGGTCTATTTTGGCTACCAATGCACTAAAGTTCTCGCTAATGGTGGCGAGGATCGTCTTGAAGGAGTTTATGCATCCATGCAACGAGTCCACCACAACATTTTGACTTTCTGCACCGTCTTCCACGGCCTCCATGGCCTCCACTAGATCATCAATACGCTCCTTGGACGAGTGTATAAGTCTGAGAATCTTCAGAGATAACTTTTTGTCACCGCAAAAGCCTGCAAATCGTTTAATCGAGAGATGAAGTTCAGAAAATGAGAACAAGATCTTGCGAGATACCTTCACAATCACGGCTTTTTCATGCACTCCACGCTGGCTCAGATTTTGGCTGTTTTGTTGGGCTAACTGTTGCGCATTTGAGGCTTTCCTCTTTGCCTGGTACTTTAAGGGCAGGACTTCTTGTTTCTGAACCAGGCCGGCTGGAAGACGAAGTGACCCAAGAAGTTCAAGACTTGGTTGGGTATCACTTATAGATGTCTCATCAAAAGGCTTTTCCTGCAACACGGATAAGCGGCGGAAATACGCCACGGGTTTTTGATCCGCATCGTTATCATCAAGACTGTTTTCTTTCTCCTTAATTTCTGGTGGAGACTTAGATTTCGGCTGCGGGACACCTGGATCAAGCATCAGGTTAAATTCTGGTGGAGAAACCGAGGCTTGCACTTCATTTGCAGTGGACGTGGTGTATGTGGATACGAGTGGGATCATCTCCGGTAAAAAGGGGGTCTCACGTCCTTCAGAAACCAATGCTATAAGATCGCTTTTCTCCCTACTTGGGAGCAGTAGCTTACGTGCGGGCTTAATGGGGGTGTTATTCGCGTCGCCGCTAGAAGAGTCCGAGGGTTTATCTGGTGTGGCTTTGCTGCCATTGATGATGAGCCCCATCCGTCGAGATGCCTTCAGTGACCGCAGCCTTGTATCCGAGAGAGATCGCGTCCGCGCGAGAGAAGGAGTCAAAGGATCATCTTGTCTCTGCGGAGCAAAAAACAGTGCAGTGGATTTTATGCCTGGCTTTGCGCCTTTTGGGTCTAGACTTGCGCTGTTAGATACTAGAAAACTCTTGAGATCATTGATGTTGGGCATATCATTGAGCTGATCTAGCGAAGGGAAAACAAGAGGGTTTCCTGAAATAGCAAGATTCTCAAGACTGATCATTTCTCCCAAGCTTGGAGGTAGATGTGTGATGTGGTTATCTTTAAGCAGCAACGTTTTCAAGATTCCGAACAGTAGAAGTGACAGATCTTCTATACTGACAATTTCATTCCTCGAGAGATCTAAGCTTTCTAGATTGGGACAGCTCGGAGCCAAATTGGAGGGAACAGAAGCGAGCAAATTTCCGTGCAAGTCTAATATGCGTAGCTTTGGGCCACATAGCTGCAAAAACTCGCCTGGTAGCTGCAGAATTCGGTTCTCGGGGGCATAAATGCGTTCAAGATATATCGGAGGATTGTGCTGGGTCAAAATCATGCAGAGTGTCTCACACACATCTGCTAATGTCGTTGTGGGGCTAAAATCATGAAGAGATATGCGGACCGAGCGTTTGTTACGGATACTTTCCAGCTGTAAATGAAAAACTCCGGCAATATCGAGTCTTGTATTTGACTTTGACGACCGAATCATTTTTATTTGGAGTTGTGTTTTGATTTCCGTGCCGTTTGAAACTTGTCTGGGGCTGGTGTGTGTAGTTCTAGATCTGATCTGATCCAGGCTGTCGAATACGCACACGTGACCAAAATTACGCTTGGAGCCATGGATAGGACTACTCAAGTCTGTACTTTGAACACAAGAGTCATGATCAAGTCACATTACTGCAATCTGGAGCTTCGTGAAATTACAAAAACCCTTGAATGGATGCTCAAGAAATATGAAAGGGTGTGAGAAGTCGAGGCAAGTGTGAGATCAAGTGCGTGTAGCGCAACCCGAGGGATAAAGTGGCACACCCAAGACAGCTTTTCTGCGAACAGATCTAAAAAAAGCCAGGAGTTTTCGATGCGGTTTTCAGTTATTTAAAACCTCGGCCAATCGCGTGTGTGATGTCCACTTTCAAAACGGTGTGTGTGGTCACAGCGTCATAAGCATCGGCACATCATTGTACAGCGAACTTAATGAGTCTAGAAAGACGTTGTTGATTCCAGTACAACAAAAAAATCTAGGATTACACTCTGACAAAATTCTATCACACCCTAAAAATTGTGGCTTAAGAGGTAACACCACGCTTCAAGGCTTGCTCGCGCTCTTGCCACACGGTTTTACCCGTGCAACTACACACCTGCTTGTCGTTTTCCCACGCACCAGCACTGCGCGCAATGACTCCGCATATAGCGTTGTCACTCACGTCGTTTTCGAATGTCAGCAACACAATGCTCCTGCCTATTAGGTCCTGCACGGATAACTTGGCCAGAAGAAACGTTTGAGCGGAAAACAAGTTCTTCGAGATTGTGCTGAATGCACCGATAGAATTGACTGCTGACTCTGGATTTGCCGGTTTGTCAATCTTCACGCTGGGAAATGCGTGAAATAGACTGCCCGTGGAAAGTGCTCCACGGCTGAGATTGCCGGATGCACGGATCTGTGGGAAGTAAGTGCCCCTAGGAAGCCCGTTCACTGTCAAATCAACGTAGATATGGGTTTCGCTGACGGCGACAATGCGGGCCAATCCTTTCACAGGCAGCTCAAACTCCTCCTCGTCAAAACTCTCTAGTATACAAACCGCAGCCGAGTTTGGCTTTCCGGTTCCTCTGATGATAGCGTCCTTGCCGGTGTTCTGGATCGCCCGGACAATTGCGGAGGGTGACACGTGGCCCACAACAGTCACTGTCTCAGAGACGAGATCCACCTTCACGTTTTGAAGATCCAACGTTTTTAGCGCAGACTCGACACTCTCAACGCACGCTTGACATTCCATGGGCACATTGAACACAGTCTCAAACGCGTGGTGTTCCATGGTCATTTTTGATTCAGAAGAGATTATATTTTGATGCAAAGAAGTCACAGACCTATTGTGAGCACTATATCGGATGAGCGGATCGGATTCGTCTCATGTCTCAGTGACTATGAATCGACTGCACACACTGTTCGAGAGTGGCGCCTCCATGCAGTCAATCTTTGATTGCT
Source organism: Metschnikowia picachoensis (assembly GCA_030556465.1). Classification (NCBI taxonomy): domain Eukaryota; kingdom Fungi; phylum Ascomycota; class Pichiomycetes; order Serinales; family Metschnikowiaceae; genus Metschnikowia; species Metschnikowia picachoensis. The sequence goes on from JAKTUB010000021.1 coordinate 69,953, forward strand.
AAGAAGTGTGGGGGTGGATGATTTCAGTCACGTGGCCTTATTTCGTTTATTGCCCCATGTGTTTAAAGGAAGAATGGATTGCCATATTCACTGGGGAGTGGAACTAACACGGCCCGGGGAGGGTTTTTACCAAGCTGAAAATGCGACCTTCTCGGCCTTGTAAGCGCATAAAATGGTCAAACCCAACCTGCTAATTAGAGTCAAATTCCTTTCACATTCAGAAAACAAAACCTTTTTCGTTTGATCTCATGTTTTTAGCTCTTTGTCACATGAGAGAACACTAACAGTGACTTCAATGTGTCGATCGTGAGGGATACTTCAGCAATGATGCCCTAATTGACAGTTGCCAGCAGACCAGAATGGTATCCATGATGATATAATTCTATGATCGTTGCTAGTTTATTGCACTTTTCAGCAATACGAGAAATCTGCAATAACATGTCTCGAACTGGATTTTTATAGACGTGTTTATTGACTGCGATCGGTATTTCATTCCCATGCTTGAAATGATCATAACTGAAAAAGCTTCTTTTGAAGGCCACGCCAACTTAGAGTGAACATCGATTTCACCCTTCGATTACCCAAAATTCAGAAGCCTTTTTTCAACGATTCAGTCTCTACTTGTGCTGTTTTTCAAAGCTCTTACATCAGCATTAGATGCAACACTCCCTGGGGAGCTTTATGTTCCCGAAACTAATGGAGAAACCACTAATTTAGTCCTACGTGTCACATATAATGGCGTGGTGGCCGGATTTGGGTTTTCGAAATTATTTTTTTTCAACAATACTGGGAAGCTGTCGGAAACTCATCAATATATAAGAGTGTGGAAGGATGGGTTAATTGTTATGGCTGCCGATCCGAAATTCGGGCTTACTTTGAAAAAAGAGAGAATTCGAGCGAAATTTTGATAGGATTTGAAAGCGTATGCTTTTTTTTGCTTTTTTTGATACATCAGATGAGGGACTGGGTGCCAGAATCACTTACCTAGCTGTCTAGTGGTATATATAAGGTAAGATTAGATCAGAAAACGATAAGCAAACAGCTGACTACTTCGAATCTGTTGCAAGAAGAATTGATGGGATTCTAAGATGAAATTGGGTTAAAGGGCATATCGTGTATCATCAGATTTATATACTAAATGGCACTACGACAAGAAAACTATCCCTTTCGAAAAAGAAACAAATGCAAAGAATGAGTGAAAACGCTTTGAAGCATTTTTAAATGGCCATTTCAGCGCCTCTAACACACAACCTTAACATCACTGGGCTCACTCCAATATCAAGCACAAATGTGTCTTTCAGTGCCTTTAACTAGAATAGAACAAAGGAGGAATTGCTCAGTTCATAAGCATTGGCTGACTTGGGAACACGTTCATGAATATGATAAGGTCCTCATGTCCATCTGTGATGAGATGATTCTAGTAAAAAAAAATCAAACAATTATTCAAGAAAGATTCTCTTGCAAGAGGTTTAGCTGTGGTCATTGGGGGAAACTAACAAAACAACGTACACCAATCAAGCAAAAAAAGACCAGGTTGACGGCTATATGAATAGATTCTATGACACTATGAGCATCTGATTCAGCGTGAAAATGAGTGACGTGAAGTATGGTACGTCCTCCCAATGATACCATAAAAGAAAACAAATTCATCTAGAACTGACAAATTATATTTTTATGGGCCGAAATTAAGAATTTTTATACAAAATATCGTGGTACTGATTATCAGGACCTCCAAATGCTTCAGGATAGTCTCTAGTAGTGAGCACTTTTAATCTTTTTTTTTTTTTTGCTTGATACATCTGATTAAGGACTGGGAGCCAGAGTTGCTTACCTAGCTCTCCAAAAAACTATATATGCATATATATAAAACCTTAGCCAGCTTCGCTACCATGCCTAGCGGCGTGGCTGCGTATGAGAACTACTTCGGTTGTCATCGCCCTAGAGGCTGTACTTCCCCCACCTGTCGCTTCAACTCTCGCAACAGAAGGTTCAGTAATGCGAGCCCATCCGGTGATTCGCGTCGTCTCAAAGAGTACACTTTTTTGACGGTCTTCACATACCAATTTAATTTTCTTAAGTTTTCCGATGATGCGTTGACCGGCGCCAACATGGAGTTAAGATGCATTGGGCCCTCAGGCCCTATTTGTTGCCAATCGATTTTCATACAATTGGCAATTTTGTAGGCACATGAAAGCAGCTTTGTCATACGCTTTATAATGCGATTTTTAATGATACGCAAAACAGTCATTTTAGAGGACAGAAGTTATATTTTGAAAGCATATTGTGGGTTTAGACATTTCCCTCAAAGCGCGGTTGAAAACAGGGTGAGTTATGAGAAATCAGTTCTCATCAATATCTCTATGGCCACTTCAATGTGTTTCATACCAATTAAAGAGTTTGTGGAAAGATAATCAAGCATTCTAACAGGTCCAAATTTCAATGACTGGATTATTTAACTATCATATATGTCAGTGTTGTATTGTAATCTGTATAATTTTTGCGCGAAGCTAACTATAGATTACTATAGTAATTACAACAAATTACTAGGCTTACTATTACTAAAAAGATCTTTCGAGACTACTATATAATCCTATAATCACCAAAAGGCCTCAAAAAAGGATAAAACAGGGCGTTTTTCAAACGGTACCTTTCCGAAGAGCAACAGGACACTATTTTCGATTTCTACGCTGCTCGAAGGAACACTTTTCCGGTGATCTCACAGATAACAAGAGACTTTTTGGCTATTCCTGCCATGTCTGCATCTTCGGAAAGGAGTTTCTCCAAAGTAAGGGACATGGTCACGAGAAAACGGAATTGTTTACAGCCAGGCACGATCAAGATGTTGGCCATTCTCGAAGCACGGGACCTCGTTGTTGATGAAGAGAGCACGGGATTCGATGTCGCTGAAGGGGCGAAGCTGACGTCTGATAACATCATAGACAAAGAGAATGAAAAGCAAGATGAAGACGGAGAATTGGAAGCTATTACTATCGAAGATTTCGACACTAGTGAGGATGATGACGAAGCTCTCGTGACAGTTTTCAATATCGAAAACTAACATATCAATATCTTTGTACCCTATTCTAATTTTAGATTCACTATCACGAAATCGGTAAATGACTTTTTGCGCTCGTCATCACGGATTGACCTGTTTCATAACACCTGTAATCAACCGTTCACTCTAAACATGTTTCAAAAAGCTGTAATCCTGAGTTGGAAGCCAACCGGTAGCGATTTTGTCCAGGCTGTGCCAGTTTAACCTACAAAAACTGAAGAATCTTCCTGACTTTAGATTCTACAAGCTGGATGATTACTATTATACAGTCTAGTAATTACTAGGATTACTGAAAGTAAGAATTACTATTACTATGAAGAATCCTGAATATACACCCTCATTTTAAGATTATATAGTAACTACTGTATAATTTGCAACACTGATATATGTCTCCCACACAGTGGTTCGAATTAGTAACAGAGGTCTCCGTCAGCATGATAAACCAGTCATCATTGCCGAAGGTACCATATAGTAAGAAAAATCATCCGCGACCTTTTTCACTCATTTACAAAAAAAAACTTGCAAATCTTCGAGATTTTCGAGATTTTCGTGATTTTGGACGGTAAAAATCGATCTCTAAAAACTCCCACACCTTCGAAATTTGGTTGCACGTGCACGCACCGGCACGCACGCGAAGTCGTTCTAACGACGCACATCACCACCTCCCAACACCATCTGGGCTGAAAACGGCTTCTGGAAAATCACAAAAAGTCAGACAAAAAAAGTCACTCGAAGCCTAGTTTTTGATTAACAAGCACATTTCGCTTCAGAATATACAAATACCTAAATGTCGTATCAAACCGCGCAAAGCGAAGCGCCGTTACGGGCATTAAGCGACAAGCAGATCTACCAATGGCTTTCGGAGCTTGTTACGGGGAATAATCGGGAACGGGCTTTGCTTGAGCTTGGGAAAAAACGGGAGCAATACGATGATTTGGCTTTAGTGCTTTGGAACTCTTTTGGGGTGATGAGCGTGCTTTTGGAGGAGATTATCGCCGTTTATCCGTTTTTGAACCCGCCGGTTTTAACCGCGCTGGTCTCCAACAGAGTATGCAATGCGCTAGCGTTGCTCCAGTGCGTGGCGTCGAACAAGCAGACGCGGGGCTTATTTCTAAGTGCTAATTTGCCGCTCTATTTGTACCCCTTTTTGCTGACGAATGCCCGCCAGCGGTCGTTTGAGTACTTGCGGCTCACCAGTTTGGGCGTAATCGGCGCCCTTGTGAAAAACGACACTCCCCAGGTGATAAACTTCTTGTTGACCACGGAAATCGTGCCTCTTTGCTTGAATATAATGGATATTTCGCTGGAACTCTCGAAAACAGTGGCAATTTTCATCTTGCAGAAAATTCTTTTGGATGACCAAGGCTTGCTGTACATATGCACAACCTACGAGCGGTTCCATACGGTTGCAACAGTCTTGCTGAAAATGATCGAGCAGCTTAGCGCCAGCACACAAGCTGGAAACGGTAACGACACGCCCCAAAACGCCGCCAGTAGTTCTGGCAGACTCTTGAAACACGTGGTGAGGTGTTACATGCGCCTTTCCGATAACTTGGAGGCACGCAAGGCATTGCTGACAATCTTGCCCGAACCCTTGCGTGACGGTACGTTTAGTAACATTTTGCATGACGATGCAGCCACAAAACGCTGCTTGGCCCAGCTCTTGCTGAATATCAATGAGCAATAACAGATGTGACTATTGGTGATAGGGAATACTTGAAGGGCTGATGCAACTATCATGCGTCAGTGATCCACTCTGCTTTTCCGAGCGTGGACATGAGGATGTGAGTCGTATGTGATACTACATGAATCGACGAGGTTTGGTTTAATGTCCAAATGGGGGAAAATTATTGGAATCCAAATTCCTTGCAACAAGGCTTGTTGCTTTGGGGATCAAGCCTCGGAATTAATCAGCTTGATTATCGTTAACGGTTGCTTGAATGGCCTGATCACTGGCAGAAGATAGTGTACGAGAACCCACCTCGATGGTTGCACGTGAAGCCTTTGGAATGCTAATTCGGGCTCTTATCCGGAATTTCGATACTAGATCGGTCCCTGCCTTCATACTTTGAGTGAGCCATCTTATGGAGGACAAGGCCGGAATGGACGTTGATCAGTGGGTTGTATCTATAGTAATGAAGACATGGCTATTTTTGAATCTTTTCGCTACGCGTTTATACTAGATAAGAAACGGTTTGACGATCAACTCCGGTGTTTCGGAGATAACAGTGTGATGGTGTTCCTGATATCGCGTGCACCTTCCTCTTTTGGAAGATAGAGGTTCTTGACCGCTCTCCATCACGACCCGACCCAAACCAAGTTTGCAAAGTGTCAGTCTCGATGTGAGATCCAATAACCTCAATATTGAATATATAGAAATTGAACCTGAAACCGCAAGCACGTGTTTTTATGAGTTACAGTGTCGCAGAGCTGACCTTCGGTATGGCTTACGCGATGCACCGCTTCGATTGCGATTGCGCCTGCACATAGTCGCGGAGCCAATTTATCTGGCCGATGCTATCACAGACTCATCTGAATTTTTCATCTTTTTTGCACCACTGACGCCACACTTTTTCTTCTTTTGCGCCTAAAGTTCGAAAATAAGTTAAGTGTTTCTTTCAAAAACTTTACAGACACGTATTCGGAGCCATGGTGTCCCCGGATCCCCGCAGCCACCAATTCACACACTCAAATGCCCAACGCAGGGCTTCTGTCGTGTATGGAAGTGTCGGCAAACAGGGACTTTTTATCCCCAGCGACTTCATTAGCACGGATAAGGGCCACAATGACCGCGAGAACTCCGCGGGCAGCTTTTCCGCCGACGAAAACAGCACATTATTGAGCGTGCAGGACCTTTCTTACCGCCGCAAACTGGACGCAGCGTTAATCGAGCAGGAACGCGAGCTCTTGAAGGCTAACAACATAGAAGTCAGTGGGGACGACGATGCTGTCGCCGCGCAATTCGAGAGCGCAATCGCCCTGCAAAAGCTCCACTCCACGACGGTATATCTCGAGATGACTCTGCTTGTGCGGTCCTCGATCCCGTTAATCGTCACCTTTCTTTTACAAAACTCACTCTCGACCGTGTCTGTGTTCAGTGTAGGCCACTTGGGTGCGGTCGAGCTTGCGGCGGTGCTGATGGGCTCTATGACAGCGAATATCACCGGGTACGCCACCATCCAAGGCATAGCCACGGCATTGGACACGCTTTGCCCGCAAGCGTTTGGTGCCCAGAAATACCACATGGTGGGCGATTACATGCAGAAATGCATAGCGCTCGTGTTTGTGGTGATGCTCCCCGTGTTGTTTGTGTGGACTTTTTTCGGGTACGAGCTCATTGTGCTTTTGCTTCCAGATAAAGACACCGCGCGGTTGGCCGCCGATTATTTGTTCTACATTGGGCCCGGGATCCCCGCATACGTCATGTTTGAGTGTGGGAAGCGTTTCTTGCAGGCACAGGGCGTGTACCACGTGCTGACGTATGTGTTGATGTTCGCGGCTCCAACGAACTTGGTCATGAACTTGGTTTTTGTGAATAAATTCGGCTACGTGGGTGCTCCTATAGCGGTAGCCATCAACTACTGGCTCATGTTCTTGGGACTTCTCGTTCTGACGGTATATTTTGTTTCTGCCGAGCAGACTCCCCACAACATCCACCCGCTCGAGTGCTGGCACGGGCTCAACATCAAAAAGGCGTTTCAAGGATGGAGCAAGTTAATCACCTTGGCCATTCCGGGCTGGATCATGCTTGAGGCTGAGTTCTTGGCGTTTGAGATCTTGACGCTCATGGCCCTGTACATTGGCACACTCGAGCTTGCAGCACAGTCCGTTGGCTCCACTATCGCGTCCTTGACCTACCAAGTCCCATTCGCCATTGGTATTGCTTCATCTACACGCATAGCCAACTACTTGGGTGCCGGTTTGGGCAGTTCAGCCAAGATCACCACTGTTGTGGCGCTAGCCTTCGGCCTTTGTATCTCCACTTTTAATTTCCTAGCCATCTTTTTGTTCAAGACGCAAATTGCAGCCTTATTCACAAATGACGAGCACGTGATTGCGCTAGTGCATCAGATCATGTGGCTCGTGGCACTTATGCAGATTTCCGACGCCATGAACGCTAACTCTGCCGGCTGCTTGCGTGGACAAGGCCAGACCAAGGTAGGTGGGATTGTCAACTTGGTTTCGTACTACTTGATTGGAATCCCGCTTTCGATCTATTTATCGTTCTATTCTCCTTGGAAGGGTTCGCTTTACGGCTTGTGGATCGGCACCACCGTGGCGCTCACCATCATTGGTTGCGTGCAAAGCTACTACGCCTTGTTTGCCAATTTTGACCAATTGTGTGAAGACGCAAGAAAGCGCATGCTGGATTCTCCCATCCACTAAATGAGAAAGACGCCAGAATATACCATACATTGCTAAATGGCTCATCATTGATGTACTTATGGCTATTTTGACTTGTTCTCACTCACGTTGTGTCGTTCAAGTTTTTACGGAAATCAGCCTTAAGACGGGCCATACTGTCTTTGGAACACTCGATATTCACTAAGGCAAAATTAACTTTTTGAGCCTATACTTTGATTCTGCAGTCCATGAACGGTTTTTGGGACATAGCTAAGCTTTGTGTGAGAGTCGGGCAGCAGAAGAGTGAAATCAAATAGGGGGGGGGGTGTAATCGATCAGTTGAATCCTCTCCTGTATTTTTATTGGCGAACACTCAACTTGGTCGGCTTGCGAGAGGATACCATCCTAGCAGAGAATATGGCTTTACTTCCAAGAAAAAAGGCAATACATGCAGTTTAAAGAACAGTAATCAATCGAAACTTAATAATCTGTAGTATGAGGTTTGGTCTTATAACAACTCACCATGAAGATGAAATGGTTGGGCAGGTGAAAAGGTGATTTTAGACAAGACTTGATTATGAATATGAGCTTTTCACAGGGAAAGAAAATTAAACGATTCTGGCCGTGAGACCTAACAACGTCTGAGGCCTTCTCCATGAATATTGCAAACTTCTTATCCCAATTTACATATCTACAACCACTATGGCATGCAAAATGTTGTCTGCTTCTATATAATATACATTAGTAGGCCTCCTCCATGATGGCCTCCTTCGTCTGAGGCGCGTCCATGCGTGGGACTCCTGAGAGAAGCTCTCTTCTGATCTCCGGTCCGATCGCATGATGGAACCGCTGTCTTACGGTTTCCAACAAAAAGTCACGCTGATCGTCAGTGATGTCGTTCTTGTATCTTTGAGCAAACGCCAAGAAAGCCTTGTGCCACACCACAGGTAACTGAGCCAATTTCTCTTCGTCGGACATATCGGTCTGCGCAGCATTTCTAAATCTCATAAAGTAAAACACCAATTCATCCAACGTCTGGTATGGCAACGCATACTTTTTCTCAATAAGAACACGGATGAATACCGTCAGCGCCGGGCGGAATTCACGCTGTACCAATTGGGCCAACGCCACCGAGGAATGCAATACAGGCACCGACACTTTCGCCAACACCGACGCGACAATCGTGGCTTCTCTCACAGTACAGTGGCCATCCACAAGTGGGAGCAAGAACCCTTTGAAGAACGCACCGGGCTTATATAAAGACTTTTTGATCGCGCGATAGAGATGATAGTCTAGACTGTGGGTTTCGCTATCCTCGATCAGCACGCGGAATTTCTCCAACAACACGTTTTCGATGAATTTTTGCGCCTGGTTCGCCTGCAAGTTCGATACGAAAAGCTTGGTAGCCTCATAGGTGGCGTGCGAGCTCCAGCTCTGCGGGTTGGTCACGTATAACACGTCCTCCCAGTTCTTCAACGTGGGCAAGACTTTGAACAACTTCGGGAGCTTACCGTGCTTGTAAGTGGCCAAAATCAAGCCAATTTTTTCGTACGCAGCAATGACTTTGGGCGGTAACCTGACGGCGTTTTCCTGCTGCTCGGAAACGGCAGGTCTTTGAGCCGTGGTCAACTCTTTTTCCTGGATTTTGGCAAGAATCTTGTCAGCCAAGTTCACAGTGGGGCCTGCACCAAAATACTTGTCGAAAAGCTCTTGATCTTTTTCGTCGACCTCGATTTCTTCCTCCTCGTAGATCTCTTCCTCTAGATCAGAGTACTCTTCGCTGTCGGAGTCGCTTTCCAAGTCCTGCAGGGGCGCAAAAACGGTGGTTTTTTCCTCTTTTGTCACTCCGCCATTTTCCTCCAATTCGATCTCTTCCTGTTGCTCTTTTGCAAGCTGTAAAATCTTTCTCGAGGTGGCCGCATCGAGGTACCCATCTTCCTCTTCTTTTTTCGCAGGTTTTTTCGACTTGCGCGGCTGCTCCCTTAGTTTTCCCCCCGAAGAGGTAATATCCCTATGTAATGGGTTATGGCGATGCTTATCCTTGGTGTCGGTGGAGATTTTGCCCATTTCTTAAAGTTCGAGTCCAATTCGTGGCCTTGAAAATATAACCTTTATTCATCGCACTCGCTTTTGTCGCGATGCGCGCCTCGCGATGCGCGCCTGCACATATCACATGGTTGTATACAGGATGTTAAGGAAAAGCGTCGAGTACACCAATGTTTCTCCGCACAAATCCTTGAGTGGAAGGTGTCTAAAGCCCTGGCGAATGTCAAGAAGGCTGACTACCAGTAGACACACTTCTTTGGGCGATTCGATCACGCTTTTCGAGGCAGACGTGTGGATTGTGAAACGCACAAATACAAGCTCGCTGTCTGCATATAACGTGCCTTTGAAAACCAGGTTCCAGATCGGGCTGAAGCCATTTTCCGCAACCACCCCTGTAGCGCCCGTGTTCAGTTCAGGGGCCCATTCGATTGACCGTGCACCCAAGAATTCCACGGTCACAAATGGGTTTATGACATCTGACACCGGCAGTTTTGGAAGCTGCTGCGCGCTGACGACCTCAATGCTAAATTGAATGGTAATATCGCGTTTCGGGAGCTTGCTTCCTTTTAATGGAGCCACGCGTAAACTCTCCGGCTTGAGGATGTATCCACGTCCCTGCGTGACGTCGAAAAACGCTTCGTTTAATTGCTGGCCCAAATCGTACGTTTGCCAATTTGTGGCCACCATTTGCACGCCGTGCTCCCAGTAGATTAGAGGATTGAAATTCGACAGCATGAGTCGGATCTTCGACGGGTAGACTCGCATGAAGTACCTGCGATTGTGTTTATCGAGCGCAGCGGCCTTCTCGGGGTCCCGTAGCATGGTGTTGGCGGACTTCTCGCTGAGCAGAAAACAGTGATTGAATGTTTTTGACTCGGGAAGTGAGAAATTCCGGAATTTTAGGCCTTGACAATACACGCCAAGCTCGCTGAGCGTCTCACTGACTTTGCTTCCGGATTTGCGCCGGATCTTGAACGGTCCCAAAGAAGACTCTGTGCTCTCGCTGAACGATGTTTGAGTGGACGAGGTCAAAACAACCCCATTTTCGTCAAAACAGATTTCGCTGGTTTTTTTCACTTTCACCAAAACCCGGTTTTTGAGATCATTTGGTGAAGGAAGGCGGGTTCGTGAAGAGATTGGGTCCACCACCAATGCCGCGCCAAAAATGTTTTTCAAGATCTGCGCCATGAGTATCTGGCCCTTTGTGGAACAGTGTACTTCGAGACTTAGAATAAGCGGGAAATGCGTTGCGTGGAAAGCAAATTTCTTGATTGTTGTGAAAACATTGGAGAGCGAAATCCCATTGGTGAACGTGCGGCCATGGTTCACGATCGGCTCGCCGCCCTCGGGGTTATTCCACACATCTATTTCTAGGCATCTACATCCCCGTTGCAAAGCCTTAACGTACCCTTCCACCGACGAGTCGCCCGCGACCTGCCTTCCGGTTAGGTACGTGTTATGAGAGGATAAGATGAAATATTCATTGAGCGGGTGTGTGTAGTAGTCGTTTGCGGTAAACACATCTCTTGACAGCGCACAGTGCTTAGACTTCAAAAACGCAGAAAATTGGTCTTCTGCCATGCCATTTTCCAGCGCGTACTTCTTGAAAATCCTGGCGATTGTATCTGTATCAAGTGTTTCCTTTTGTGTATTATGCACGAAGTCCAGAAACTCATCTATCGATATGTATTGCGAGTTTCCGGCCACTTTGTTCCACACCTGGCCAAGATCGCTGCGGCGAGTGAGAAGCACGACAAAACGCTTGAAATCCTCAAAATCAATCTCATCTTTCGACAGCGACACGCTTGAGAAAAGTCCTTGTATTCTTTCTGGGTTGACATTGATGCTTAGTCGTTTACAGTACTTCAACACCTCTGCGAACGTGAGCACTTGTTTCTGGCTTTTGCTATTGAACGCAGCCTTGCCACTCAAAATGGCGCGTTTCACCTCGTCCAAGTCTTTCAAGTCCACCAAAAAGTCGTTGGCTAGCTGGTCTTCGATTTTCTTGAACTTTCCCACGGTGAACAACAACCGCTTCGCGTCATGGCTGGTATCGGCTATGAGATGCAAGTTTTTCGTTTTATTTTTGCGGTGATCGAAATACGCGATCGATAGCCATCTTTTTTCAAACTCTTTGGAGATCCCTAGCTCTTCCCTGTAATGGCTGGCTAGTGCCCGGGGCGTGATACTGCGGATATCATCCACGTAGAAACTGTGCAGGGTGCTTTTTGTCGTTTGCTTATAGACAAACTTGAAGTTGGCCGAGTCGACCCAAAAGCGGATTTTCTTTTTCGACTTTTGTGACACTTTTAGTAGAAGCAACCCTTGGGTGATAAACACCAGCGGTACCTCGAACGTGTCCATGTGTTGTATGGTCTCAGTAAGCCCCAGATCTGCAGTCTGGGCCCGCGAAAACTCACTTGAATTCAGCCTTTTTTCGTCCTCCTGTTTCAACCGTGAGTCTATTTCGGTGTCCTGTTTTCTAATACTATTCTTTGGGCCTGATTCATTCCTCTTTTCGTGAGTTGGTGGCGATCCCCGGGTCGGTATCACAGTACGGCCCATTCCGCTTAGTGAAAGCTGGCCAATTTCATGCATATTTTCGTGAAAAACCAGGTTTTTTTGTGTTTCTCCAAATTCTTGACAGCTGTTATTCTGCAGCGAGCCCCGCGGTAGCAGATTCATTGATCATGCACGCGTATTGTAGATCACTTTATTAATAAATAATGCCTGTGAGATCATGCCTCCGATGAAGTTGTCCTGCAGACTTTAGTACGACGCGCAGTACGGCATCACGTCACTGGCCGAAAAGGTCGAAAATACACGAAGAAATCATCTAGTTTCGGGTGAAATATCGTGGGTTGAAAAACGACATCAGCGGTATAGGCTTGAGAGTGGAAGTTCTTGATACGTGTTTTTCCATATGTTTTCGGGTGATACGGTAAAAATTGAGTCTAGAGTCCATACCAGTGTTGAGTGAGTGGCGTACTCGGCGCAGTGATGAGCAAATAGCGTACGAGGTACGCTGTACGCCGTACCGTACGCTCTGTACTCCGTACGGCACCACTCAAGTCCTCGAAAGCTAGATATGTGAATCTTCTGAATATTCTGCACTTTAAAGACATCTTCTTACAAGCGATCTAAGTAAACTCTATCTTTCTTCTAGCTATGAAAATCCTGAATCAAGTACTTGCAACATTTACTCTCCTGCATAGTGTTCGGCGTATGCAGTACAGAGCGTACGGTACGGCGTACAGCGTACCTCGTACGCGTTTTGCTCATCAC